>RJWM01001393.1:0-124867 GCA_004363535.1 Dasyprocta punctata | reverse complement strand
GCTGATTTTTTTTTTTAAGTGAACTATACAAGATACTATTGTTACCTGTATTTACCCGCTGTGCAGCAGTTCCCCAGCAGACAGTGTTTTGAATACTGTTAACTTCAAAGTAGCACAGAGTGCTTATGAAAACTTAAAATAAATGACTGGTGTAAACATGGAACAATGGAAAACATTTATAGTTCTCTTTCTACAGTTCTGTGTTGAAGTTACTTTTAGTCATGATTATCTACTATTTTTATAACTTTTTAGCACAAGTGCATATTAAAAAAGCAGAGGTTACAATTTTAATAAGGTAGAATTCCATGCACAAACTTCCCTAAAATGAGATACCAAAAGCAATTGCCCCACTGTTGTAGGAAAGATTATTGTCCATGCTTGGGATGATACAGTAAACATGAGTGTGTAGTTGTTTGAAACCATTAAGAATATGTGGAGATTTTACAACAAAATTAAGCCCACCTAGGAGTTTAAAATACGTTTGTTCTGCACGTTGCTGGCTATCGTCTGGTGCCGCGGAGCGTGGGGCAGCACACCGGCGGTGCAGAGGAGGGAGCGTCCGCGCGGCCTCTTCACCGAGCCAGCCTCCTCCCCGCGTGTCCACGTTGGCTGGGATCAGCTGGGCCTCTGCTGCGGAGACTCAGACGATCCAGCACTGTTCGCTTGCTCCCTCCTGCCTTCAGGCGCTGGCGGGTTGGCTGGGTCCTGTTGGCACAGCAGTGGCGGAAATTCAGGCGTACAAGTGCTTCCCTGGTCTCCTCGTCCTGTCTGCTTGTGGTCGTGCCTGCGGGAGGGAATGGTACCTTCCCCCTAGCAAAAGCAGGGAAATGGGGGAGGAAGAATAGTGGCCAGTAGTAACCTCGGTACATTAAATAAATACAAATGATTAAGTCAGAGGTAATTAAAGCATTGTGGATAAGGACCGTTTAAGATCTGTGTTCGTTCTGTACCGAGGAAGAGAATGTACTGTTTCAGCAGCAGATGGAACATTTACAGTAATTAATCATTTCTCTATCTGAAATTTTCTTCTCAGTTAAGAAAAAAAACCATTTTAAAGGTACAGCAAAAAACCGTAGCCACTTAGAAATTAAAAATCATTTCCTCACTGGGTGTGGTGGTACATGCCTGTAATCCGGGCACTCAGGAGGCTGAGGCAAGAGGATCACATGAGATCAAGGCCAGCCTGAGCTACACAGCAAGACCCTGTCTCCAAAAAAACCAAAAACCAAAACAAAACAAAAAATCATTTCCCTTAATACTAGAGTGAAAGAAGGTCTTTTCTGTTCTGTTTAGAGCAGTAGAATGAACAAATGGGGTGTGGTTTGGGATACATTCTTATTAAAAGAAGTACCTTAAATATGTTTATTATCAACCAAAAGGATATCATAGGAAATATTCAAATATGGCAGTAAAATGTCAGAAGCAGGTGGATTATTTTAAAGATTAGCTCTTCAGTAAAAGAAAATCATCTTAGTTCTTTTAATTAAAAGTACTAAATTGAAACATTGATATCATTGAAATAAGGGTTTTTTTTCTTTTGTCTTCCCTCATGGGCTTGAGGCCATTTTGGAGTTGTCTCGCTTTGCTTTTTGTTCTTAGTGGTAGGTCACTCGTGCTTTTCCTTAACAGGAAAAGTTTGTGGGTTTTTTTTGGTTTTTTGGGGGGTTTTTTGGGGTTTTTTTATACTGTGTATTGAACTCAGGACCTTGTGCTTGCCAGGCAGGTGCTGTGCCACTGAGCTGTATCTCCTGCCCTGCTGAGCTATACCCCTGGTCTGTTGTTATTAATTTGACGTGGGCTCTCACTAAGTTGCCCAGGGTGGACTTGCTGTGCCACTGAACTATATATCCCCAGCCCTCGCCCCTTTTTTTTAAATGGGTTCTTTTTCAAAAATTTAGCCACTTAGTAGATTTTTGCATGTGAGGATTAGGTGACATGTAAAGTTGAAAAGAAAAATATAAATTCAAGTGTAATGATTTGATAATTATCATCTGTTTTTACATTAGCCTGCTTTTTAATCTTTTTTAAAAAATTCTGTTTTGTGTCTGTATTCTTACTTTTCTTTTCCTTTTTTTGTCTGTCTCTAGCTTGGTTTTCTATATCTTATGGTATTCTGTAATACTTTCTGGGCATAGATGGTGGGATATACAGATATATAAATATATGGATGAAAACACAATATCAAAAATCTTAAAATTTAGGGCTGGGAGTTTGGCTCAATGGCTTAAGCGCCTGTCTGGCAGGCGTGAGGTTGTGAGTTCAATCCCTGGTGCTGCAAAAAAATAAAATAAAATAAAATAAAATAAAATTTGAAAGCACTAAATAAAAGGAAATAAATCAGAATATTTGGACTCATACTGATTTTTAATTGTATCTGCATTGTAACAGAAGCACATGTTTATAAGCAAACAATGTAAGTTTATTTCCTGCCTACTATAGTTTTATCAAATCCTTTTTTCTCTGTCATTGAAATCAGGAAGGAGACCGTTTAAGCGATGAAGATCTGTACAAATTCCTTGCTGATATGAGGAGGCCGTCTTCTGTCTTGCGGCGACTGAGACCAATTACAGGTATTTTGAATCTTTGGGTAGATGTGATTACTCAGTTGTCACCACTCATGTATTATATTGGCTGTAAGTATGTATTCCTTATTTTTCACTTAATCTAGTGCATGTATTTTTCTGTGCTTACTATCTGTCAGTCTTCTTCATCTCTTTCATTATTTGGTAGTCTTGACAGTTTGGATGCAGGATTCAGCACCTTTGATAATTTGAGTTGTGTAATGACAATGATGAATAACATTGTGGCTTAAAATTATTTTTCAGAGAGAAAATGTATGTGAAATGGTAAATATTAGAAACATTCATATGCTTTTGGCATAAATCATTTCGGAGTAAAATTAGTTTGAAGTCTGCTAAGTCAAAATTAAATCATTTAACTTTAAATGTTGGCTAGTTGCCGTGCCAGATCCCTTTCTCTCTTCATTCCTCCTTTTTGAAATCCTTTACTCTTTCCCATTCATTCAGCAAGCAGTTATTTTACATGCATTTGTGTGTATATTAGTATTTTTTAAGTTTAAGACTTGGTAAAATGAAATGATTTAGAGGTCAGAAATGATAGTAGTTTGGTTTCTGTGTATTACACCTAAATGTGTTGCATAATAGGATCTAAATGTGTTAGAAAACATTTTTATTATGTTTTAGTCAGCTTTCTGTCACTGTGACAAATTATGTGAGAAAAATCATCTTTCCTTAAAAGAAGGAAAGATCTTTTCAGAGGTTTAAATCTGCGGTTGGGCCGTGTGGTTGGGTTGCTTTTGGGCCCTTGGCTAGGCAGGACAGTGTGGTGGGAAGCGCATGGTGGGGCAGAGCTTCCCACCTGTTGGCTGTTGGGAGACAGAGAGGGAGAAGGGGCTGGGTTTCCCATGTCCCCTCCAAGGGCAGTCATCCCCGACCTCACTTCTCCTAGTGGGTCCCACCTCCTAAGGTAGGGCCACCAGCTGGCAGCCAGGCCTTTAGCACATGGGTCTTTGAGGGACACTTCATATCCAAACTACAGCAATTCTGGACTCCTTATTTACTGTGTTTCCATTGTTTTTGTAATATATTTTAATGTGCAGCTCAGCTGAAGATAGACATTTCTCCTGCTCCTGAAAATCCCCACTATTGCCTAACCCCGGAACTGCTTCAGGTGAAGCTGTACCCTGACAGCAGAGTCAGGCCTACCCGGGAAATTTTAGAGTTTCCTGCTCGGGATGTCTATGTACCAAACACTACTTATAGGTAAGGGGTTTTAATTTTTTTGTAAATTTCGAGGTAAGATACTGTGTACCTTAATGTTAAAGTAGAACTAGAATGAAACTCTCCAAAAACTTACGTAGCCTTTTTACATGTTCGGTCTCTTAATGCATAATTGTATTAATAACCATTATAAAACTTTACTGTGTGTCAGGTTTAGTGTCATTTGCCTTTGTCCATTACCTCGTCTCAACCTCATAGCTTGGAGTAGATGTTTATTTTAAAGGTGAGTAAACCAAGGGAAAGAGGTTAAAAGCAGCCGAGCACCACACACTGTGCTGGTGACTAGCAGTTAACCTGTCGTCTGTTAAGTTAAAACATTTCAACTCATTTTTAATTAATATGATTACTCAAGTATTAATTATTAGTGCATATATTACCCGTGAACCAAAGCTCTGTGCCTGCAGTGTGTTCTCAGCAGTATTTGTTGAGTGTCTACTACCTAGAGAGTAGTGACACCAGGTCGCTAGCTGTGACTTTCCAGGCCCAACACTGCCTGGCTGCAGGGGTCCTGCGCGCCTGTATTCTGTGTGAATGACGCCTCCTTATTGGGTCCTGAGGCCACAGCCTGACACGTCTGTCGCACTTGCCAGCAAGGCAGCTGAGGCCTAACACTCCGAAACAGAACTTTGGAGTTTCACCCCGGACTGGCCTGTCCTCATGTAATTTACTGCCTCTCATTCGGCTTCCGTGGGGAACATTTTTGGCCTTGAACTCGCCATCCTCTTGCCTTGGTCTCCCAGGTGCTAGGATTACAGACCTGTGCCCCTGTGTTTTTATGTATTGTCACTAAAACTCTAAAACTTCTTGCAGTACAGTACAAGACATCAAATAATCATTTTCCCACTCACAACTCGCTGAAATTTTCCAGCTTGTTCGTCTTTTGTATAGTTGCTGTCTTGGAGCTTCCCACCATCCTGGAAATTCTGTTTGCATTTCTTTTGCAGTGTCATCTCCCTTGCTCCTGGCTTGCTGATTTTACTGAAAGGCGTCTGTATTTCCCTCCAATAAGATATAGGGAAGGCAAATATTTTTGAGATCTTTCATGTTTGACAGCATCTTTGTTTCTGTGAGACGGCGTCTCTCTGTGTCACCTAGGCTGGCCTGCAGTAACTCCTGGGCCCAAGAGATCTTCCAGCTTCAGCCTTTCAAAACTGTCGGCCTGCATTGTGTTCTAACAGTCAACGGTAGTTTCCAAGTATCTGCTGCCTAAAGAATAGCAGACGGGGGCCGGGGATTTAGCTCAGTGGCATAAGTGCCTGCCTGTCAAGCACAAGGTCGTGAGTTCAATCCCCGGTACCAAAAAAAAAAAAAAAAGAATAGCGGGTGCCAAGTTGTTAGCTGTGACTTCCCAGGCCGTACACTGCACAGCTCCAGGGGTACATCTTGCATGTATTCTGGGGTTAAGGATGTGTATTTCTATACTTGGCTCTGAATCTTTTTTTTTTACTCCCACATTAATTGTTAGGTACAGAAAATCTGAATTGTAGAGTGATTTTCTGTCACAGGTTTGAAAATGTAGCCAGTCTTCTGCCTTTGATGTTTTTAAATAGTCTGATTATGATTCTGTTTGCTAGTCATTTGTGTCTTATTTTGCCTCTGAAGACATTTTATTTTCTTCATCCCTTATGTTCTGATACATCATGCTATTAATACTTATTTAGCGATCAGTAAGTGATAACACTTACATAGGCTTTATAGTATGCAAATTGTTTTCATTTAAACTGGCTTATTCAGGCTCATCATAGTTTATAAATTAATTCTGGCAGTGTTATTATTTCTACTTACAAGTGAGAGAAATAAAGCTGAGATTAAGACACTTAATTTGACTTGAATTCAGGCCTTAATTTTATATATTTCTGTATTGCTTCTCAGCCTTTTGGCTAAGATCAAGTGTAATTTTCTGTGTTTCTCTTTCTTAGGGATAATAGGGCATCGAATTAAAATTTCTCATTGCTAGATAACTGTTTCTACATTTTTATTAAAGCAGGAGAGAGCAACTTCATTCTATAATTTTCTCAAAATCTGTTATTGTTTAATCATTTTTGATATCTTAAAATTCATCTAATGTAACATTATAAATGCCATTACAGAGAATGATGTCTATTAACTAGTGGAAACTAGGGCCAGTATAGAAAATCATGGAAGAACTTGAATGAAAATTGAGTAGTGAAGTCATAGCAAATAAGAAGATAACTTGCCCAGTAAAGTAGAACATTATCTGCTCGTATGCATTGTATTCATCAGCTTTCCCATTGTGAACACAGCGCCCAGCACCCACAGTTTAAAGGAGGAGAGGTTAATCTGGCGCATGCGGTAAGGAGTTTCAGTCCGTGCTTGGCTGGTGTGAAGGCAGAAACATCATGGTGGAAGGCACAGTGACGCAGAGCAGCTCAGCTCATACCGGCTTTCACACCAGAGGCAGAGCCAGGGCTGGAGAGGATGGGCCAGGGCCGGGAGCTGTGTTCAGTGTCACAGCTCCTTGACCCAGCCAGAAATACCTAAAAGTGTGCTGTGCCAGCCCCCTGAGCACATCTGAGTCGATCACGTGGGCAGCCCTAACTGCCCCTTGTATGTATCCAGTTGTAACGTATCATCCCCTTCTGGAAGAGATGAAAAGTGAGTACAAGCAAGGCATAGTGGCGCACACCTGTAATCCCAGCACTTGGGAGGCGGAGGCAGGAGGATAGTTGCGAGTTTGAGACCCGCCTGGGCTACAAAGTGAGCTCAAGGTCAGCCTGAACTGCATAGCAAGACCTTGTCTCAAAAATAAAAAAAAAAATTAAAAAAAGTGAGTACAGTACATCAAAAGATTTAAGTAGGTTTTGTAAATTGTAAGCTAATGTGGTTTTGTTTTTTGAGTTTATGGAGATTGTGTAAACCTGTGTTCGCTTTTTACGGTAACTTCTTCATTTGTATTTGCTTCGGGTTTTGTCATTAATGCTTTATCCCTGCAGTAGCATTGGTGAGAGTAATTTGTAGTCCAGAAACTAGTTTCTCTTGTGGGAGTGAACTTTTTAGGTGAAGGAATGAAGCCTAGCATATTAGTTTGAGAATGACTTTAAGAGATTGCTTGGTATACATCAGTGTCGTTAGTTTGGACTGTATCTCAACTATAGAATTGATATTCATTTCAGACGTTATTATTGTAAATAATGTTGTATGCAAAAGTCTCTTTAAAAGTAGATGTGTATTGCCCTGGCAGGCTCGAGGTTGTGAGTTCAATCCCCGGTGCCGCAAAAAAAAAAAAAAAAAAAAAAAAAAAAGTAGATGTGTAAATAAAAACTTTTCCTTCTCTCAGTAGCTTATTCCCAGAGAAAATAGAACTAACGGTGGTTTGGTTCAGCGAGATTAGACTTATTCTTATTTAACGTTGAATATTAGGTTTTAATAATTTTTCATCAAGGTAAATTGGCTTCAGGTTAGAGTTTTGAGAAATGACCTTTTAGTTTGTGTACAGTTTATAAAGAATTCATGTAAAATGCCTTGACCTGTTAACCAAATTAATAAATTGTGGTTCAGGATGTCAAAGTTGCTATGTTTCTTAGTTTTTGGAAATGATATAGTGATCCATTAGTAATATGTTAGCAGTAAGATCCATTGAAGCAAGAGGGTTGTATTGAAAATGGTGTTGGGGATAGAAGAAAAAGAAGGATGTATTATTCAGGAAAGATTAATAATTCTTGGCATAAGAGAATCCTTGGGGAAGGAAAGAAAGTTAAATTGTGTGTAAATTCAGAAGTAGAATTGCAATTGCTATGCTTTATTGTTTTTTTTTTCCCCTGTTACTGTTTTTTGGAAATTTTCTTTTCTCTTTTTAAAAAGATATTTTTAACATAATTATCAGGTTGATTGTTCCTTTTCTTTTTTTTTTTGGGCGGGGGTACCAGGAATTGAACTCAGGACCTTGTGTTTGCCAGGTAGGCACTTGTGCCTCTAAGTTATTTCCCTGGACCTGATCATTTCCTTTTAAGAAAATCAATCTGCAAATTATATAAGAAAATCAAAATGTTTGTGTTACTTGAAATTGTCTGACTATATAGCTTATGTAAAAAATTGGCTTCGGTGATATTTTGTTGCTGTATTTCATTTCAAGACATTATTTAAAACTGAGATTGATTCGTTTTCTTTCTTTTAACACCTGGGTGCTGTCATTACCTGTGTGTTAGAAATTTGTGAGAGTTAGATACACGTGAAGTGCCCAGTAGAAGCTAAAGTGCGTGGCACAAGTTAAATACTCCATGGATTTTAGTCATTATCAGTGTTACTGGTCTTACTAGATTACATTTACCCAAACCTTATGCAGCATGGGATCAATCCGACAAGCATGTGGATACTGGGCTTTGAAAGTGTAAGTAGATAAGAGAGTGATTTTATAAGGGAGATTATCAAAATCCCTGGAAGCACAAACAGCAAGTAAGTATATGAGAAAATGTTCAACATCACTGATCATTCATAAAATGTAAATTTCTAAAATGCACTGTGCTAGGCGCTGGGGATTTAGCTGAGTGGCGTAAGTCGTGAGTTAGATCCCCAGTACCAAAACAAAACAAAACAAAACAAAACAAAAAAAAAAACACTGTTCTGTTTCATTCTGGAAAGGATGGCCACTATTAAGAAATTGACCAATAACAAATGCTGATGGGACTGTGGGGAAAAAGGAACCCTTGTTCATCATTAGTAGAAGTATAGATTTTGTATAACTAATACGGAAATCAGTGTGGCGATTGCTGAAAAAACTAAAACTAGAGGTTCCATTTGCCCCAGTTCTTCCCCTTCTCACTATCTTCTGGAAAGAGTTAAAAGTATCACACCACAATAATACCGACATACCCATATGTATAGCACAATTTATAATAGCTAAGTTTTGGAAACAATCCATAAGCGTACTAATGGTTGTGGTTTTTATACACAGTGGCGTACTACTCTGCCATAGAAAAGGATAAACTTGAGATGTTTTTAGGTAAATGGATGCACCTTGAGCCCATGATTTTACGTGAAATAAATTGGACACAGAAGTTTTTTTTACCACATTGCTTCTCTTGTTTGAGAAATCCAAAGGGTACATAAGGAACAAAATGGAGCATAGATGTTGGGAAGTAGGAAGAACATGCTCAAATGGGAAAGGAAACAGCGGAGAGGGAGGAGAAAGGAAGGAAAGGAAAAGGCATTTAAAAAAGAATGGAAGAAAAAAATGGAAACAAAGCTTTGGTAAATGGGGAAGGGATGAAGGGTTAAAAGGAGGGGAGGGGAATGGGAAAAAACTAAGATATATTACGTACAGTTACAAATACCCTGTGATGAATAAGATCATTATGTGTGACTAACAAATACTGCTAATACAGATAAACTGAAATTTTGAGGATAACAAGATCTATCATGATTGCCTATTGTTGATTTCCTGTTATCTTGTTTTGAAGTCCTGTATCACTTTCACTGTTTTGTTTTGATTGACTTTATTCCGTTTTATTTTGTTTGGTTTTATTCACTTTAAAATAAAGAGAAAAAATAAACTGAAGAAAAACATGGAAAAGGCACAGACACACAAGAAAATGCCCAGAGCCACTTGTGATCGGTGGCACTGCATTACTGGGCAGCTCCAGGAGCTATGTTCCAAACAAAAACCTCCTAATCTAAACAGAAAAAATGACAAACTGCCATTTTCCCCTCAGCTGTAGCTGGATACTTACTTTGAACAGGGTTAACCCAGGAGGGATTTGATCTTTTGAAATCCTTCAGGGAGGTAAATGAAGATACACAGCTAGGTGGCAGTGTCTGGCAACCAGGAAATGAATGGCTCGTTTCCTACTGAGCCAAGCAATTGCAGTTTACATCGTGTGGTTGCTTTATGCTATCATAGTGTCAGAGAAGATACCAGTGCAACTAGCACCTTGTCATAAGGAAACAGTGAGCCCTTGCTTACTGATGGAATAAACCCCTTTTCCAGGTATCTGAAATGGTCACAGAGGTGAATGGGAGAGCTGTGTGTGTTACTTACGTTCCAGATTATTGCTTGACTGCTCTGCCACTGTTGGTTTTGAGTTGTGATAGGTCAAGGTACGTGTAATTGAGCAAATGCTTGTGTTTTATGGACATCCAGTTCTTAAGAGATGTGTCCACAGAGCACATGGTACCCTTGGCAAGGCTGTTGGTCTTACCCTCTTTCCCAGCGACAGTCTCGGTTGTAGTCACCTGCTGAACTTCTGTATCTTTGCTGTTCTCTCCAGGTTTTGTTAAGAGTAGCTAGCAGACGTGGCGTTACTAAGACGTGAGAATGGATGCAGCGTACAGACGTAACCACCAGCGTGGGAAACAGAAGACAGTTGTAGTGATTACGTTGCTGGCCGCAGTGATCAGGAATATCATCCAGTCAGTGCTTGCTAAACTTAGTAAATCTTTTATTTGAGAACTAATCTGAATATGGTTTAAAGTTTATTATTTAAAATTCCAAACATTACACAGAAGTGAAGCAAGCTGCAGTTAGTTGCCGTTGTCCGTGTGTGATCTGTGGCTTGGCCTGCTTTCCCCCAGTCCCGCCCAGCGGTTGTCGTTGGTCTGTTAGTCATGCAGGGTGCCTCTCTGCAAGGACTGACAAGCCCAGAAGCAGTAACAGGTGTTCCGTTTTATGATCGCTGTAATGCTACCTTCCTCAGTTTTCCTTGAGTAATTTAATAAGCTTCTTATTCACTAATAAAACCTTTTCCACAAAATTTTGTTTCTAGGAATACTTTGGCTAGCCAGAATGACTATGCAGTATTAGGCTATGACGCAAGAACCATGTGGTTAATGCTTCTTAACACTGGCTTTCAGATGAGTGTGGTCTCCCTCCGGAGTTTGGTTCTTAATAGATTCTTTGCTTTCTTGGGGGGAAATCCTATGATCTTCTTTGGAATGTTTTTAAGTGCATAAAATAAAATGCATATGATACTAAAGGAAATCAATTATGTAGAATTAAATGATCAAAATATTAAAGCTGTGGCTTCTTTATTAATGAATTAAGTAGCTAGGCCTGGCCTCAGATATAAAAATGACTGTATGTTTAAGTACTAAAATCTTGCGTACTGCTAATGCTGCTGTGATTAGTTTCCCATATTCTTCTTTTTTTTTTAATTCCCCCAGTGCTGGGGATTGGATCCAGGGAGCGGCGTTTTTCATCCCCAGCCCTTCCTGCTTTGAGACAGGACCTGACTGAGTTGCCCAGGGTCTCTAACTCCAAATCCTCCTTCCCAGCTTCTCGAATAGTTACGCCTGTTTCCTGCAGTTTTAGTTAAGGAAGTGCACATTTCATGTTGGTGTTACTGCAGGTTAGGGGCAGTCTTTCCGTTCATCTTAGTTTTCCAGTTTAGACATATTGCTTTTGTTTTTACTGCCCATAGATCTTTCACACTACTGCCACATACTCTGCTGTTTTGACTTTACCTTGGATATAGCACTCTGACTTTTATTATCTCTAATTAGTTTAACTGTAAAACTTCTTGAGCTGAGAGCTCTGTTTCCTAACATTTTGACATAACAAACCAGAAGTTTTTAAAAAACTAGAGTCTCATCTGAAGATAGTGGAATGTTACCTCAGACTGCCAAGGGAAGGGGTAAAATTCCAGAAAGTGCAGAAAAAAAGCAGTTTTGTCTATTCTGAGAATGAAACTATTTTCAGTTAGGTAGCATTTGTACAGTTGATATACCTTAAAGAATATGAAAAGTGATACCTAATACCCAGGTTTTAAAAGTGTGTACATGTGTTTAAAACTTTACAGTTCAAAAAGCCATTCAAATGTAACATCTGACTTGATGACTACGACCCTGTGTGGTTTTGGCAAGCCACTGCTTAGCCATGTGTACTGGGTGTGTAAACTAAGGCTCTGTTGCTTATTTGGATATGAACAGCAGCAAGCATACATCTCTGGGGTATTGCTCTTTCAGATAAACCCAGTCGTTTTCTTAGGCATTTTATTGTTCTTCACGCTAAACACATGGATTGAGAAAAATAACTTTTATGTTTTATATGACATCCTTAATTATGTTTCCTAAAATGTTGAAACCTCATCTCAGAAAAGCGTATTGTGGAAGTTTGTTATTCATGCTTGCATCACCTTGAACTGCACACCTCGTACCAGTTGAGTAATTCTGCCCTGGTTGATTTGCACTGAGAATACTTTGGACTTTAATAAAAGGGCCAATTGTTTGATCACTTTCTTTTCAGTTTTCAGAACGACAGTACAGGATAATCACTTGGTAGTGAACACATAAATGAAATGCTCGTGGTGGTTAGTGATGAGAACAAATAGGAATTTGATTATAACAGAAGGTAGAATATATAATAGCATAAATAAATAAATGCTAGTCGGTGAATACATTTTTATTAATGAATGAGTTCATTGAATTTCATGATTTATGCTACCAGAAAGAAATGTATGTGAAAATATGGTGGTGATAGGATGAGAGAGTGCATAAAAATAATAGGCGAGCCTGTGGAGAAATGTGTGCACTTGCTCTCAGTAAGATTCATACTGAATCAGAGTATGGTATGGAAAGTTTGCAGTAATTCTCTAAAATTAAGTAGATTCACTATATTTAATACTTCTGCAGTTTTTACAACTAGTTTTTAGAGTTTTTATTGTAAGTTGCCCGATGTACTTTTTTTCTCTTTTTCACTTGCTGAGTGCCATTTGAGGAGGGCAGCAGAGGAATGAACAACCGTGTCCTAGGATAGTTCAGAAGAAGGAAGATCGTCTGCATCTGGAAGCGTGCGCGGGACCTGGGTGATGGAAGGGGTGGGGAGGCTGCCGCACAAGTGGAAGGCACCAGGAAAGTAGAGGATGTTTACAAGTAGGTGGTTTTAGTAGAGAAGTGGCTTGCGTTAGGTAAAAAACAAAAGATGTAACTGGGGTCGGATGTAGAGACCCTCGAATACCTTGAAGGGATTTGGTTTTGTTCCGTGGGCCTTCGAGTTGGGGTGCACATTCTCATGAGGGTACAGCTTCATGGCGTGTACAAGTGCATAGGACATACGTTGTATCTCATAGGAGAATCACTGTTTAGGAGATTGTGGGGAAAACTACTGTTTTTACATGAAGGTAGATTTATGGAGTTTAAAACACAATTCATATGCATTTTTAAGAAAAGATCCTAAGATTTAAGGTAAGGTCCCTGTAAGATTCTAAAAGGCATTTATGCTTAGAACAAGCCATTTTATCCTGTAACTTCAGAACCGATGAGGGTCTGTTTTTATCCTTAGGTGTTGTTCTTCAGTAAGTAAGCTTGAAAGACATAAGTCAAAGTAGTATGCCATTGTACCTTCATTGTAGGAAGACTGAGGAGAGAGAGACATGAAATTAACAGGGTGGGGGTAGACTGTGTGGCTACTCTAGGACTCAGGTTGAAGACAGTTTACCAGCGGAAGGCACCTTTTGAAAGGAGATTGCACCGGACTCAGCTCGTGACATCAGAGAGGTGCTTTACAAAGTTAAGAGCCAGCAATGTTTGCCAGGCTCCAGGCTTTTGTGACTGCAGGCGGGATAACGGTGTCAAGGGGTGTACGGAAGTTAGGAGGAGGGGAGAGCCCTGAAAAGGACAGCAAAGGCAGACAGTAAGGGGCTCATGAGGTGGTTCTTCGATATGCTGAATTTGAGGGGACCGGAGGGTGTCAGAGGGCGAGTTGCTCGGCAGGCAGTGTGGGAGCTGGTGGGAGTGTGCAGATTTGGGGAATTGATTTGTGGAAAGTAGATGAGTCCATAAGGGCGGGCAGATGGAATGTCTGAGGGTCGGACAGGAGGGACGATTAGAGTGCGTGCTAGTCCGCAGGGGTCCTAGGTGGAGGGAGGAGCGGCGTCATGAAGACGCCGGCTGAGGTGAGCCGTGGGGAGTGCGTGTGCTGGTGCTGTGGACGCAGCAGGAGCTTTGAAAGGGGCCTTGGTGTGCATGCGGCCAGGGAGGTCACGGAGAAGCCCCGCAGGTGAGGCCACTGCGCGTGAGCGTGGGGTGCCGCCGCTTTCCACCGGGCGCGCGGTCGCACAGAAGCGCGCGGCTTTATGAACCGTACGGAGCAGAGCAGACGCCTTCCTCTTTCTCTGCCAGCGTTCTCTCCGTCTGAGCTTTGTATGGAGGGAAAAAAACGTAGTTTAGGTCCTTAAAAGGAACACAGTGAAGCAGCATGTGTGAGAATTTTGAAAAGTAGAAAAAGGAAAACATTCAGGAAGTAGTGGGTATGTTATATAATGAAGTATATTATATTAAGAAATTTACTTTTAAAAGCCATTTTGACACTCTGGCTCTAGAAATTGTATATTTCAACAGCGTGGGCTGTGCAGGGGCCTGAAAACGGCCTTTATTCTTGTGTTTTTCTGAAAGACTATAGAGGATTCACATAGGTTTTACATATCTTTTACATATGAGATATTTAAAAATATACATATAACAATGGATAATTAAAAGTACATAATACTAAAGAATATTAGATAAAACACTGTAAATTGGTTATTATATCCTTTAAAAACTGTGTTTAATTCAAAATTTTGTTTTGGTAGTTTTAAAGTTAATTGAAAATAAATACCCAAAAGTAAAACTATGCTAAAAAAACAAATTGTGTATGATAGTCAGTGAGGATCTAGTGGTTTTTTTTGTTGTTGTTTTGGTTTTTTTTTTTGGTACTGGGGATCGAACTCACAACCTTGTGCCTGCCTGGCAGGCACTTATGCCACTGAGCTAAATCCCAGCCGGAGATTTAGTGTTTAAATTACTTAAATTAGAAACAACTTAGTCACATGTTTCTTTTGATGTCAATAAAAAACTATGAGAACTGAAATTTGTACAGTTGAGGGACCGAGCCTTATTTATTGAATTTTAAACGTACATGCCTGTCCAGCTATTTAAACATTTGAAAATGTTTTATGATTATTTAATATCTGTACAAAAATATTAGACTCAGCATATCCAGAAGGAATAAATTATTATTAAATATTAATGCTGCAAAGGCATGCATTCTGGCTATATTCTGATAAGGTTCCTTTAAAACGATTAGTTTACACAATATTAAGTGTTAAAATATATAACATGCATGTGGTTTAGAGGTTAATAATGGTAAGACACAGTGACAGCCGGCGCTAGAGTCAGTGTGACTTAGTAATTCTCATCTGCTGCACTTGTAACAAGACATTGAACCTGTTTTAATGCAGTGCTTCATCCTGCTTCATTTGGCTTTATAATAAGCCATATCAAACGTTTACTCCAAATCGTTTGTAGCAAATGAAGCATCAGTTCTAAAATTTGATTTGTGCACATACTCTGAACCACCTGAATTTTTGTCTTGAAATTAACATTTCGTTTAAAAACTATACAATTATCCATCTTTTATGTTAACTCAAATTTAGAATTTTAAGAAAACAGCGTTTTTTTTAAATTGAGGAAGTTGTTAAATTAGCCCATACTTTTATGATAAAAGTTTTTTAAGTTTTCTCGTTTTAAAAAGTTATTTAAAGATTCACCTATTAGCTATGATTTAGATTGTGACCATCTAAAATTTATTTCTGTATCACAAAATTTATGGACAAATGATATAAAAAATTTGATTGAGAAGGTTAAATGATATTCTTTGAGGTGAGATGGTACTATTTAATCTTAAGTTGATAGTGATTTTAAAATTAAAACATGTATTTCTCAAACCTCCCAGTAAGGATTAAATACCAGATTATTAAACCACAGTAATATGAAATGAGTTTAAAATTTATTGTCTTTGAATTTTCATCAGCTCATTCAAAGCTTTCTAAATTTTTTGGATGAACCAGCATTTTGGTTGCTTTGATAGAGTGTAGCTTTTCATTTGGAGACCTCCAGCGTACTCCTCTTCTCTTCTCTGTCTTAGATTTTGCTCTCGGTTTGTTGTATTTGCCATTTAGGTTGTTTCCGTCACATGCATCATGCCACCACCAGCCTCCTAAAGGAAGATACACAATTTAATGAATACAAACTCTTCATAGTTACTGCCACTCTGTTTCTCTATGAATATACTGTTCCTTTTGAACATGACAGTTTTGTAGCTCTGTGTATACCAATTTTAAGTACTTCGTACAACTTTTGTGTAGATCACAAAAAGTGATACCTGAGGAGGATTAGAGCTAAAATACCTCGCTGGGCTACAGTAACACTGTTTATAAATCATTGCTAACAGATCTTTATACAGAAAATACATAGTTGAGATTAGGATTTGAAAGAATTGGGTTTCAGAGTTGCCTAAAACTATGGGAAGACATTTTGAAGGTATGAAAATAAAGCATTGGCCAGGGAAGAGGTACCTGAATAGCTTTCTGAGCAGTTCAGCTGTCCCGCTTTGTGATCCCACGTGGAAAACACCAAGTCTTTGTGTTCTGGGAACACCGTGGGGCCATTGCCAGTCAGCCTGGCCAGGTGTAACAGATAGTTGGTTCCATGATTTCCCAAGTGAAAAGAATATTCAACATGATACTTGTTGTCTTTCCAGTCTTCTAGTTCAATTCGTAAAATGTAATTAGATTGCTTCACTATGGAATATATCTTTTCTAGGCCCAGCCAAAACTCTCCTGAAAAAAAGTTTTAACAATCTGTGGATTGTTAACTACACATTAAGCCCTAGAAATTTTTTTAGAGTGTTCTTAATTTGTGTAAATAAGTTAATTGCTTTAGTCTTGAATCCTTGGTTATTTTAATAGTGTTTTAAAGTTTTTATTTTAAAACAATTTTACCAATGCTAGGTTATGCACAAAGAATGCTAAAATATTAATAGACCTGTCTAAAAACTGGTTAGCATTTCTAAAATCGATATTACAAGATGCCTACCATTTGACACATATTAGAATGTTAAAAATCTTTTTAGATTTAGTCATTTGTAGAATATCACTTCTGAATACTTACCTATATACCAACTTTACTATCAGCAATGTATCAATAGTCAGATGCAGTAAGAGATTTGTGAAGTGTTCCCAGATTTGAGTAATAGTAATGTCATTTTTCTCAAATATAAACTTGGCCATTGGTATTCATTTTATAAATCTGTTTTCTTAATGGAGAAGGAAGGGCATACATTTTTTAAAAATATAAATTTAAGTGCTTGATTCTTAATAACTTTTGTCTATAATAGTAAAACTAGCTTTATTTGGAATTGAAAATATAAGGACAAATAAGTCATTCTTTTTTTTTTTTTTTTTTTTTTTTGCGATACTGGGGATTGAACTCACAACCTCGCGCCTGCCTGACAGGCGCGTAAGCCACTGAACCAAACTCCCAGCCCTAGTATTTTGAGGCAGGGTCGCACTGTGTAGCTCAGGTCAGCCTTGCGCTCCTGTTGTAGCCCAAGCTGGCCTCGAACTCACAACGCTCCTCCTACCTCAGCCTCCCGAGTGCTGGGATTAAAGGCGTGCGCCACCACGCCCGGCTCAAATAAGTCATTCTTTATCATAATCCTTATTAAAGTATTTAATGGAAAAAGTGTGTATTTTCTTACTGTTATTGAGTTAGTTGGATTCTCCATTTGAAGATCGTAAATTTAAGTATCAATGGCTTTTTCATCAGAAGTAAGTAAACATTCTGAACTTAACTGTCAGTCTTTAGTTGTCGGGTTTCATTCCCTTTTAGAAAAAGAATTGGAACCATAAAACATCCCTGTATACACCTACTAGTTACGAATTTAACTGGTGCTTCATGTAGAAACTTTCAAACCGGGTGTGGTGGCACACACCTCTAATCCCAGCACTTGGGAGGCTGAGGCAGGAGGATCACTGTGAGTTAGAGGCCAGCCTGGGCTAAGTTCAAGGCCAGCCTGAACTGCATAGTGAAACCTGTCTAAAAAACAAAAGCAACAACAACAACAACAAAAAAAACTTTTAAGTGGTCAAAACATATTGAGTGTTTAGAAACTTGAAATAATACTAGATGTTTTCTACTTTATAAGTGAATACTTGTACATCATCCATTGATTTTTATAATGTGCGTTTTGGATTTTAAACATTCATTGCTTGACTTTTGTTTGCTTACTTTATATTGTTTCGTGATCAAAGTAAAATAATTTGCATTGAGTTCACTAGTCATTTAAACCACATATTCTGTAGAATACATTTATAACAATTAAATAATTTGAATTTAAAAATTTGTACTCTATTATGATGCTTTCCTTGCCTCTTTTAACTTTTTTATTTTATTACTACTTTTTACTGAGAGTGGATCCCAGGACCCCATGCATGCTAGGCAAGCATTCTGCAACTTGAGATACATCTTTTACCCCTTCTAACTTTTAATTAATTGATGTTTAAAATATTAATAAGAGAATACCGTGCCTAATAGTAGGGATGATTGTCTTTACCGTTCATTCATGGTACTTAACACATGTGAAAGCATATAGTACTTAATCAGAATTTTCTTTAATATGATAATTTTGGTGATTGAATTGTGATAAGTATAGTTAAGAATTGTGATAAGTATAATTCAGATAATGACCGTGATGTTATTACTAACAAATGTGTACTTGTTAATACATGTTATAGAGTATGGAACTGATTATTGTTCATTATTGCTTTTACAGTGTCCAGTCCATAATAGGTTCTCAATAAATATTTTAAAATTAGCAAATGAATGAATGATTAAATGAAGTTACCTTACCATCAAGCTTCCCAAAACCATATTTGTAGTTCTTCCATGTTTCATTGAAATTTTGTGATCCGTCTGTTCGGTGTTGAATTACTGTCCATGAGCTACCTGATGATAAGGAATGAAATTTTGTGTTTGTGAAGATCAGTGTTGACAGATGTCAAAAAGTACATTTTTTAAAGTTTGGTTTTAATTGGTGGTTTTACAGAGTAATTTGTTGATGTGGTAATTTATGATGTGAATGGTAATATGCTTTGTTATTTATTATGGTCCCAAACTGTTAGGTGAAGGGCAACTAATGAATTTTTTCTTAGTAAACTTACTGAGAATGGTCACTTCAAATTATTTTATAGGAGAAATAGAGGATATTCAATAAATACCTAAGTAAACAAAATAAAATGTAAGTAATAGAATTATGTGAGTGCTCATCTATATTTCACAGTGTCTCTACTTAGAACAAAGATAACAGAGTTAGCCTTGCTAATAATAGGTAATACATAACTTGAACTAACCACAGTCCATTTTCCCCATGGGCAGGTTTTACCTGACTTGACGTCACAGTAGACATTAAACACTTGAGAATTGCTGGGTCTAATGGCATATATGCCACTTCTGTGTTTACTTCTGTTATAAATGGTCGAGCAATCAGCAGGAATGCCTAGAATCAACAAAACGTTTGTATATAAAATTCAGTAGTAAGAATGTCTTTGGAGCTGGAGATTTTACTTGACTTTTAATGAAATTGTAGGGAATAAAGCTTTTTTCCTGTGATGTGTATGCTAACTCATTTTTATTTTTAGACAGCAAGTTGTATAAATAATATAAAAGTAATATTACCAAACTGTTATACATATATATATTTTTTCTTTTTTTTTTTTTTCCTACCGGGGATCAAACTCACAACCTCACACCTGCCAGGCAGGCACTTCCACCACTGAGCTAAATCCTTGGCCCTAGTTTTTAAATAGGTCTCACTGTGCAGTTCAGGCGGGCCTTGAATTCACTTTGTAGTCCAGGCTGGGCTCGAACTCACAACGATCCTCCTGCCTCAGCCTCCCAAGTGCTGGATTAAAGGTGTGTGCCATCATGCCTGGCCCGAACTGTTACATTTTTAAAGTGACAATTTTAAACATCATTATTATATTTGGTTGACACAATAAAAATATTAAGTGGCAGAAATATATATGAAACTTAGTACAGTGTGTAAGGCATACCGATTGCAGGTGTGAATAGAAACATGTGCAAAGAGTAAACATAAATGGAAAAAAAAGTAACATGGACCTTTTTCTGTATGACTTACATAAATAATAAGTGTTTTGAGACTATCATATTGTAGTTTGACTGGGAATGGAGACTTTGTTCCTGTAACTTCGGTTTTTCTTTTAAAGATTTTCAAGGAAGTGGGAGTAATCACTGAAGGGAGTACCACAGCCTTTCATCTGTGTTCAGTGATCGGCAGCGTTGTGCCGTGTTTTCAGGCACATACACGTGCACATGTATGGGTTTTGTTCGTGCTATTCAAAAGCAGTTTCCAAACATCATGACCCTGTAACTCCTTAAATATTTCAGCATGTCTCTTAAACATGAATTTTTCTTCTCCATAAGTGTAACATTATTATCATATGTAGGAAAATTAATAATTATTGCATTTTTTAGATATGAAGTCTATATTTATATTCCACTGATTAGCTTAGCAGTATCTTTAAAAGGTTTAAAAACAGCCCAGAATTCAGTTTAAATTGACACATCATAATTGGTGAATGTACCTTTTTATTCTCTCTTAACGTAAGATTCTGAGAACAGGGACTTTGGTCGTGCCTTCCAAAAGGAGACCCACAGGTTATCTTACCTTCTCGTTCTGCGTTTCTCGTTTCATTCGGCTGAAGAGCAGGAGTAGTTCTTGGTGCTCTTGGTTTGGAAGAAAGAGAATTTTCTGTGAGTTCTTGAATACCAGTTCTTCTGAGCTAATAAAAGAATACAAGTCTGTTTTTAATAAATGGTAGTGAATATGCATATAATATAAATATTAATATTTAATATTTTTGGGCTGATTCACATGGACAGTATGGAAAATGTGGAAGGGGACTGCTGTACATTTTATTCTTAGATAAAATGCACATCATTATGTACTGCCACTGGTTTTGTGAGCAGGGTTGTTGAGTCACAATTTTGGAAACTAACATAAAAAGAAGGAAATTGCAAGTAGTGAGCAAAAAACTTTTTGTAAAATTAGCATTATTCACCAAAATTTATTCAGTGGAAATCAGTAGCGATACTTGTTTTGTTGATCTTGGGTGTGATTTTTCACTAGCATCTCTAAGTGTGTGTATTTTGACCATGCTTAAATTCTTGTTTAAGAGTATTATTATTTAATACTTTTTAAACTATTCTATATTTTGCAGTGCTTAGATTCTGATACTTCAGTCTAAATAGATACCTCCCTATCTCAGTCAGTTGTTTGCATTGTGGATCAACTTAATATTTCTGGCACCCAGTTTCTAATATGAGTAATAATCATAGGAAATCTTTCCCAACTGCTGAGTGCTGAATATATTTATTAGTTCAACTTCTATTTTTTGAGGGCCTACTACTTGCTACATAGTGTTCTGTATTCTGGGACTGCAGCAGTAAAAACAGTGGAAAAAAATCCCAGTGCACATGGAATTTACACGCTAGTTCAGGATTAGGCAAGATAAGTCCCTGTGTATATGTATGTATACGTGAAAGCAAGTTTCAAGGAGAAAAAGTTATTAAAGGTCAGAAGCTTTGCAGAATGGGAATAGGGAGTTAAAAAATTTTGATCAGGTAGCCCAGAAGGGCTTCACTGAGTGTGTTGTATATGATAAAAGCTTAAAGGGTGCCGTGGAGAGGAGCGTTGCGCCTTCCGGGGAGAGGGAGGCAGAGGAGGTTGAGATGAAGTCAGGGGGATGGCAAAGGAGCAGAGCAGCTCAGGTCCTAAGAACTAGCATGTGTGACCTGGGACTCACTGTGGCAGTTTCGAGCCAAAGACAGAGACATGGTTAACTTAAAATTTAGTAGGATCACTTTGGCTGAATTAATTCTTTTTCCGCACAGTAATCCTGTAAGATAGATTTTGTTATTATCTTTGTAAGACATGCAAGGAAACTGAACGACAAAGAGAAAAGCGGCCTGTGTTCAGTCAGAAAGTTTTAGAGCTGTGATTCAAACTCGAGTTACTGCTAGCTGTGGAGCTGCAGCCTTCGTAGGCATGCTGTTGGGATCATTTTCCTCATAATCCAGTTAAATCTTTTAAATAATTTTATGGTCTAGTGTTTGTATCAACCAAAATGTAAAATATTGGACATACCATTAAAGTACTAACTTACCTGATTCTCTATTTCTTTTATTTGACTGTGCTGTTGGTTTAATTGTCTATATTGCTCTTCCACAGTTTGGAGAAGGTCTTTGAGGCTGTTATCTTGCTGTTCTACAAATGTCTGAATATAGATGGCGATTTGATTAAACATTTCCTTTTTCTTTTCTGTTGTTTTATTTATAACTATCATGATTAATTTTCAGATAGATTACAAAAATTAATATTGGCAATCATTTTCACTTGTATGATTTTTAAAAAGCACATGCAATACTCTCAACTTCAGTTATAAGAAAGCAAGCCCCTCACACTATTTTAATAGGAATAATTCTTTACCATTTACTGTATTGTATTTATGTTTTTGAACATGGAAGAATCGTTATAAATTTTTACTCCTTCAAGTAATTTGTAGTAGTATAGTTAGTATTCTAAATTTTTTTACTTAACTGATTTCTAATTTTTACATGAAATGCAAAGTTTAGTTGTTTTCATGTATATAATTAGGGAAATGAAAATCAACTTGCAATTATAATGGAAACTGTATTGTACAGAGAATATTTTTCTTGAAACATTTTAACAATGCAACAATTTCAAATAGTATGTCTCAGAAGTACTTTTTAAGTCCACATTGAAAACATAATCCTGAACCCTCTTTGATTTTTTACTTACTTTAAGTGATGTTACTTCTGGGTGTTCCTGAATGTCAGGTTGATCTTGAATTAGATTAGTTAACTGTTCCTCCAAATATCTTACTGTTTGCTGAAGCAGAATTTTTTCTTCTAAGAGGTTTTCAAGTTTTGAGTTGAGTTCCAATGACATGTTCTTCACTTCTTCATTTTTGACTTGTAGTTTGGATGTAGTTCTTCTCAGTTCTTCTTCATCTTCTTTAATTTTATTGGTTTGAAATGATAGATCATAAAAAGACTGATCAAATGTGTTGAGTTTTTGGAATATGTCATTCATTTGGCCCTTAGTCTTTCGGGCAAAGTCTTTAAAACCATGTCCCAGCTGAAGGAGGCCGTTGGCTACAATTTTCACATCACTTAACGTGGCAAACCTTGGTTTTGGCTCTGACGATGCAGAGTCAAATGATAAATTGTCTCTATCAGTCCTGGAAGAAAGAACTAGAGGAACAATAATGAGAAAAAATTTAATTGTGTACATTTTTTCCTAATTATTCAGTTTCAGAGAATTTTGAATAATTTTCTCCTATAAGCTGACCTAGACTTTTAACTTTATATATACCAGGATTTGCCACATAAAAGGTGAGATTGGCAGTTGAATGTAGTTAATCATTAAGCTGTGTTAACTTGCACGAATGTAACCTTATTTCACATTGAATTAGCTCAGTGCCAAACAAAATCAAGGAAATGAGAGCTAAATAGGTAATTTGAAATTGTTATTATTTACTTTGCTATACTATAAACTGTGCTTTTAGTGTTAAAGGACCAACTTGTTTTTAAAAGCTCTTTTTTTTACGATTTTAAAGTAGATTTTACAAATCACAATCTTTTGATAGGTAAAGTCATCATTAAAACTGAGGAAAAATTAAAATGAATTAAGAGTGCATCTCACAAATTGTCTTCTAGTGCTTTTGTAAACAGTCTCTGACCCTGAGAATTCTTTCTGTGAAGCCTTCCTTTATTCTTTCAGGTGGTGTTACAGCGCTCAGTGCTCTATTTCTGTAGTAATCCAAGTTAATATCAGTACATGTTCGTTATCCTTCATCACTGTAATCGTCTGTGAGTGTGTCTTTCACCTCTCGTAACCATCCTTGTGAGTCAGCACGAAGTCTCCTCCTCCACGAGCATCAGCACAGCAGCGTCTGCCCCTTCCCGGCTGAGTGGCGGCCTCCAGGCTCTTCTCCATGTGCCCCTGGGGCACCAGTAGACACTTAGCCTTCTTCAGCCACTCGAGAATGAAATCTGAAATTCTTCTAGTGTCTGAAGCTGTCTCTGCCCACCACAGTTTCCTGAAGTTTGTGATCTTAGTAACAGTTTTGATATTCTAAATTTAATTAAAAGCAAGGATTAATAATAGGTCTAAAAATGAAAGTTTCATTGTCCTTGCCAGTGTTAAAAGGAAAAATAATAATGCTTAAATTGTAAGTGGTTATCTTCATTCAGTATTTATATCAAGAACTTTTCGAGAAACTAAAATCACACGATAAAATTGTTAATGTGGTTTCTCGAATTTGACTATGATTTGAGTCCAAAGCCAGCTTTAGCTGTTTGGCTTCGAACAGATTATTTAACTTCCTCATACTATAGTTCTCACTCGTATTGGGAAAATTGAAGTACATAATTTATTGGCTTATGAGGATTTTAAAAACAAGTAAATGTAGAGCACATACGACAGTGTCTGGCCAGTAGGAAGTTCTCAATGTCTGTTTGTATATTACAGGAAATTGATTTTTAACTTTGTGTGTATGTGTGTGTGCATGGATGTGTGTTTAATCACACATACAAAATTTTTTTCATAAAGTTAATAGCTTTTTCCTTATATACTATGGATTGTACCCAGGGCTTTTGCATGAGCTACATTCCCAGCTCTTTTTTTATTGTTTGTTTTGAGGCAGAGTCTTTTCAGGTCACCCAGGCAGGACTCAAGATTGTGATCCTCCTGCCTTAAGTTCCTAAAGTACTGAGAAGTTAATAGCTTTTTGACAAAGAGAAAAATACATAATTTCAGTTTAAAAATTATAGGTTGTCGGAGCCGGGCATGGTGGCGCACGCCTTTAATCCCAGCACTCGGGAGGCTGAGGTAGGCTGAGCGTTGTGGGTTCGAGGCCGGCTTGGGCTACAACACAAGCGCAAGGCCGGCCTGAGCTACATAGTGCGACCCTGCCTCAAAAAACCAGGGCCGGGAGTTTGGCTCAGTGCCTTAAGCGCCTGCCCTGGCAGGCGCGAGGTTGTGAATTCAATCCCCGGTGCCGCAAAAAAAATAAATAAATAAATAAATAAAAAATTATAGGTTGTCAAGAAAATTTTACAAAATAAAACATAAGTGAAATAAATTGGACACACATATGTAAATATTGCATTATCTCCATGGTGTGAGAAACTGAAAGTGTAAATAAGAACCAAACTGTGCAATAGACATTGTGAAATAAGAAGAAACTGTTCAAAAGGAAAAGAGAACTAGGGAGGAGGGAGGGGAAGGAAGGAAGGGAAAAGAAAAAAGTTAGAAGGGTAAAATGGAAACAGCTTTGTGGATGGGCAGGGAAAGGGAGTTTGAAAGGAGGGGACAGGAATGGGAAGAAAAAAAAATGTGTCATGTACAGGTGCAGATTCCCTATAATGAGTATGATCATTATGCATACCTTAATTGTATCAATTAAATAAAAAAAAATTTTTCTTAGAAATGCCTCTTCTAGCCAGGCGTGCTGGTACATACCTGTAATCCCAGCACTCGGAAGTGAGTGAGGCAAGAGGATCGTTGTGAGTTCGAGACCAGCCTGGGCTACAAAGTGAGCTCAAAGCCAGCCTGAACTGTATAGCAAGACCCTGTCTCGAAAAGACAAAAAAAAGAAAGAAAGAAAGAAAAAAAAAAAAGCAATGCCTCTTTTGGCATAAAATGGAGCCATTTTTGATGATTTAATATCAAGGGGTTGGATGGTAGTGTCAGTATTTAGGTAGTAGTGTGCTGTAGTGATTAGGAATGTGATTATGCAGAAAGACTGCTTAAATGGAAATCTTGGCTCTGCGCTTTTTTAACTCTCTGAACCTTGATTTAATTAGACCAAAATTACTGTTTTTTCATGTCACTCGCTGATAATAGCTACTTGATAGAGTTGCATAAAGATTAAAATTAGTATTTTCAAAGCACTTAGAATATTATCTGCTGAATAGTAAGCACTACACATTACTGTATATTTTGCTTTTTAATACTGAACAAGTGCAGTTCAGTGCACACCGTATCATTCTATTTGTGAAAGTTGTCTATATTCATATTATGTAAACTGGGAAATCTTGCTCGAGTCTAGGTTTTCTGAGGTTTAATGTCTTGAACCTTGGTAAGGAATTAAGTCTTTTAATTAGCTTGAGTATACTTTTTCTTAGGTGTCTAATACAAAACCATATTAATACTTGTATCAGAAGTAAAGAATAAAAGTAACACATACTTGCACTAATGAAAAAAATGATTAACCTTCATTTTATCCTTTGCACTGATTCCTGTCAGTGTCAAATTTTACTTTGAACTAGAATAAAAATTCAGGTTGTCTCATTTAAAGAGAAAAGTTACATTGCGATCACTGGTCATACAGGGCATATTTCAAAACTTTTCTTAACTGAGTGTCAACTTTTGTGCCTTAACCCTATTGATTTTGATATTTCATCCACTTGTTAGTTGAGGAAGAGTTGAACCGAGCCAATTTTTCTCCCTTATTACAGTATCAGTAGCCTGTTGTCCAGATCTTTGTGTGCTTTTAGTTTATATCCCTTATGGATCTGTAATACAATGGCTTATACTGTATAGATGTAATAAATATTCATGAAACAGGCAAGAGAATGATAAAGCTGTGACATAGGGAGTTTTCAAAATGTAGAACTTATATACAGTAAATGCTAATCTTCCTTTGATACAACAGGTTCTTTTCAGAAAAGAGAATTTGACGAGTAACCCCTTTGATTGCCTAGAAGTATTGTGGCACTAATAGAAAAAAGTGGCTGCATGAAGGAATTTCCTCCCAAATTTAGTGCTATACTAGAATGCTAATGCTTTCTGTACAATTTATGTTGTTTCTCACCTGTAATATCGACAGGCTAAAGGTAATGGTCATATAGTCTTAGTTTACAGTATATTGGTTTTAGGTAGAAATATGTGGATATTTTCTTACAGTAGTTTGAATTACATTACTGAAAATAATGAAAGTGAATGATTTACCTGATTATAAGCTGCAGATGTATTTGGAATAGGTAAAGAAAATAGTTTCATAAATGATTTTATATCTGCCTTTGGATGCTTCCTTAATACACATTGTTAAAGGCAGAAAGAATTTAATCTTTGCTGGAACTTGTGTCTATTTAAATAGAACCGTGGTCAAATATAAGCAGTAACTTACTCTTAAAATGCCAAAGAAAATTACTGTGAAGCAATTTTGGGCACTAATTTAAGGATTCCTGGCTTCTAAGAATGAGTACACAAAATATTTTAGCTACGTAGACTTTCGGGGCATTTAGCAGCCTCAGATGTTTACAATTCTAAGCAAAACAAAGTCCTTTTACTTTCCCCAGGTTATGCAATCTTACAGAGATAAGACTTCTAAATAAAGCACAAGGTATTTGACTCTGTTCTATGCAATTTTTTAAAATTTCTTCCTTAGCTGTGATAGTTTACATTTGAGTTATAGGAGTATCTGCTTATCTCTGGATTTGTTTTCTGAGGTTTCAGTTAACCATACTCAACAGTGATCCAAAAACATTACATGGAAAATGCCAGAAATTCTTACCTCACAAGTTTTCAGCTGTTCTGGGTAGAGAGGTGAAATCCCGCAGTGGCTCCCTGTGTCCTGCCGAGGTGTCAGTCCCCTCCTGATCTGCAGTGCCTGTGTTGTGTGCCAGGCATGCTCCCTGCCCGTTAGTCCCTTAGCGACTTGTGAGGAGCAGGTCCCTGTTGTGGTGTTGCAGTGCACATGTCCAAGTAACTCTTATTTTACTGCATAACGCCCCCAGGTGCCAGCACAATGATGTTAGCAATTCACACGCACCAGGGAGAAACCATAAAATGCTTCCCTGATGTGGAAAGGTAAGAGTTCTAGAAAATTGGTGTAGGGTTCAGTACTGTTTATGGTTTCTGGCACTTGCTGAGAGACATGGAGCGTTTCCCTTCAGCATAGGGACATCAGTGTAATGTCTTTGGTAGAAAGATTTGAAAGTAACAGAGAAAAACATTTAAAAGTAGAAATGTTTACACTAATTAAAATAACGCAATAACTCATTGGGTCCTCTTTGTCTGAAACAGTACTGTGCAGTCGAAATATAACGTGTGCTGTGTATGTACAGACAGATGGTTCTTGACTTTGGATACAGGTCTATCCCAGCATGTTTTAAGCTGAAAATGCATTTAATGCACATGGTGGTTCAGCAACGCGCGGTGCCCTAGAGGATCGGCTGTCTGACCCCTGATCTCGCGGCTGGCGAGAGCTGCCGCGCCCACCCGGCGTCACAGAGGGCGTGGGCGTGGAACTCCCCCAGGAGGAGAATGGACTCCAAATCTGAAGGGGGCTTTTACTGAATTTGAGTTGCTTTCACACCATATGAAATTGAAAAGTTTTAAGCGAAATCAAACTAGGGGACTGCCTCTAATTTAAAAATATTGATAGTTACAGTAAAAGAAATGAGAAGTAACAGGAGAAATTAATTTGGTAGTGAATCCAGTATCTAAAATCATTTCAAAATATCAATATAAAATATTAATTAGACAGTGTATGTTTTAACTCTGAATGTTCAAAATTTTGTATTTTATGCTTACAGTGAATCTCAGAGCCAGTCACATAGGAAGCGTTCACTTGTCTTACTAGACCATCTTGCCACTCGGTGCTGTTTAGGCAGAAGTTGAGCAAGCTTCTCAGGGATCGCTCTATCTTACTACTTTCATGGTTTTTTTGTTTTGTTTTGTTTTTCCTCAGCACTGCGGATAAAACAAGGCCTTGCACATAAAAACAAGGGCTCCATGAGTGTGCCGTACCCCCAGCCCGGTTTTTGGTTTTTGTTTTTGTTTCTAATGCTGGAAGTACTTGTGGTGAAAACTCAAATATTTCAAAAACCTATGAAAATGAAAAACTTGACTGTACAGTCTTCTTTTAGGTACAGTATTAGATTACTTGTATGTACCTTAATTTAATCACCCTTGTTAATGATCTTTTAAAAGTTTTTCTAATTGTAAACTGTGCATACAAATTTTATCTTCATATGTCTTTATGTATTTTCATAGGCGTCTGTAGATGTGGGCTTTACACTATCTATGATTGCCATTTTCAGATTCTTTTTCACAAGTCTGCATTTTACATGCCTGAGTAGCATCTGAGGATTCTTTTCCCATATACTTTTATCAGTGCTTTCAGTGAAAAAGACAAAAATACTGATAAATCTGACAATAGAAACATACCTGGTCTATTTTATTGGCTGTCTGTGCTATTTACTTTGTGAAATACCTATATGTATGTAATTCTTTCCCTGTTCTCGATCCCCCTTTTAAATTTTGTCTTTCTGATTAGTTTAAAAATTAGTTACATATTATGGATATTCTTTGTGGTATGTATAACAAATAGTGTTTTTCTGATCTGTCATTTTTTCCCACTTACATTTATAGTATCATTTTCTATATAGATGCTTTAAAAGTTACATGTTTCATGATTTTTTTTTGTAACTTATGCATATAAATACCTCCCTTAGTGATACCTGGTCTCTTTAATGCTCTGCTAGTACTTTTGTGGTCTTATTATTTAAGTGTTGATTACTCTAGAATTTATTTCAATCAGGGAGTGCAACGTGAGTTCATCCTTTTTTCTCTAAATGGCCAGACAGCTACCTTAATGTTAGTTACTATCTTATTCTTGCTCATATTCCTTGGGAGGAGTATTTTCAGTACAAAGAAAGATTTACTAGATTTATTTGGGAATTCATTAGTGGAGTTGCGAGATGAAAATAATAGAGGTGATTGCATGCCTTTGTCCTTCAGAGCAAGTTGAGTTTAAAATTATATTGCTTGTTATGGAATCAAACTTAATTTGTGATAATGTTCAGTCATTTCCCACCTAACCTGGAATCTAGATTTCTAGAACTGTTAAATCATTTAACTGTTACGTGCATTCTGTGTTATTCACTCATCCATTCAGTAAATGTAAGATACTGTCTTAAACTTTGGGAATATAATAAAGAGATAAATAAGCTCTTACCCTCGTGGAGTTCGAGCTGTATCAGAGAAGATACATATTTTTAAAAAGTACTACATAAATGAACAAGATGATTACAGATTGTAATCAGATTGTGGAGTGATGTATATTGTATTTTGCTTTTCTGTGTGTTTTACATGTCTGTGTTACAAGTTTCTTGTTGATTTTTGTGGGCAGATTCTTTGATCCCAGATCCTCAGATCAGTTCCAGAGTCCTTTGTTCACGGAGCTTCCCCCAGCTGCAGTATAGTTATCTCTGTGTCTGATTGCCCCTCTAAACCCTGGGTTCTGTGGAGTCAAGGACTGTGTGTTTTAGCTCTGTGCTCTCAGCATGTAGGATGCTGTACAGACTCAGTAAGTTTGTTACAGTGAGGAATTACAGACATAATGAAGGCCAAGACATCATTACAGGGTTTCTGTTCCCTTACCACCTCAGGAGTCATAAATTCTTACTCTTTTTTTTTTTTTTTTTTTTTTTTTTTTTTTGCGGCACCGGGGATTGAACTCACAACCTCGCGCCTGCCAGGGCAGGCGCTTAAGGCACTGAGCCAAACTCCCAGCCCCTGGAGTCATAAATTCTTGTTATAGAATATGGAAACTTTCTCAACTAGATTCTTCTCATTGGGATTTAATCAAGCTCAAACTTTTCCATTTATCAAAGACTTAAAAATTCCTATATTCAATCTAATTATCACATTATCATTTTCTATTTCACAGGTATACTTTTAAGAATTAAAATTGTTTCTTTCATTTTACTTCCTCTACCTAGTTCGGAATCTACTTTTTTTCTGTTTTCAGCCTGAAGTTACTGGTGACTTTGGTGTTGATAAATTCCATGGCCGTTTCTAGTTTTTGCCTCATTAGCAGTGGATGGGCATTTAATATTTATTATATTTTCTTCCTTTAGTTTCCATGTCACTGTGCTCTCCTGGTCCCCTGGACTTGTCACCTCTTTCTGGCTGGCTCATGTGCTCAGACCATAGAATCTTACAGAGTTCCTTAAACAACATTTTGGAATAAAACAAATCAGAAATTAAATGACATAACTCTAATTCTTCAGAGTTGAGGTTATTGAGAATGATTCTCAGCATGGGAAAAAATAATAGAGGAAATATAGCAAAAATTAAGTGAATACTATAGTCCTGATTTGAATTGGAAAAACTAGTATAAACTCAGGATGTATTTCTTGTTGAAGCACTGTTCCTTTAACTTCTCTAAAGGCCTAGCAATAATAATTAACCCACAAGAAATGCTGAGACTGTGGTTTGGGAAAATATTTCTTACTCACTGGAGAAATGACTGACTCCAGATGTGTGGAGAAAATGTACAAACTCAACTGTTATAGTCTGGGATTGCAATGACTCATGCGAGTCTATTTTATGTGTCTGCTCTGGGAAGGACCCAAGGTCACTGGTGGAAACTAGAAAGTCTGCTCCAGCAGAATGAAGGATCTGTGCCAGCAGGCTGAGGGGTCTGCACTGGAGCCAGGAAGCAACACCCAAAGTAAGAACCACAGCTCCCCTCAAAAGCACCACAGCCATCCTCAGTGATAGTGAGGTCCCACACGCCTCCAACCGTGAGAACAGTGGAGTTCATAGTAGGAAGCCAGCGTGACAAAGCTTCTGGAGTTAGAGCAGCACACATCTTCCCCTCTGGATCCAGGAAGCGATGCTCAGCGCAAGGACCAGAGCTTCCGCAAAGTGAACCACAGCCACTCTCAGCAACAACAAGGTCCCGAGCTCCTCTGACATTGAGAACAGCCAAGTTCATATCAGGAAAGAAACTCAAGAACCTCCTCCAGGAGAACCTACGGCAACAGGAGAACCCACAGCACCACACAGCAACACTCTTCCTCTTCGGGTCTCCTTTTATGCTGGCAATAATCCTCAGGTGGGCCATCTCCGCTCAGTACCACACTGATTCAGTTCAGCTGGCGTTTAAGTTGACCATCAGTTTTCAATCCACCACAACAACCTAGAACATTTTAACAGTATCATAAGAGAAAGCAGTAAATTATCAAAGACTACTATAGATAAATCTTTTTTACCCAGTCCCCTCGCCTCTCTTCAATCCCTCTTCCCCTCCTTATTTGGAAAAGCTTTGTGTGTTTTCCTTCTGTTCTTTATTTTTTTTTCTTGTCCCTTTTTTCCTTCCCCCCTCCCTCTGCCCTTATTCCTGTTCTCATTAGAACATTTTCTTCCCATTTTCCAATATCTGTTACACATTCTAGTCCTTATCTACACTTTAGATTTCTCACACCAGAGAAACCATGAGATATTTGAACACGTGTCCAATTTATTTCATTTAAGAGTATGGTCTCAAGGAGCATCCATTTAGCTAGAAGTATCTCAAGCTTATTCTTTAAGGCAGAGTAGTAGGGCCAGGAGATTGGCTCAGTGGCTTAAGTGCCTGTCTGGCAGGCACGAGGTTGTGAGTTCAATCCCCAGTACCGCAAAAAAAAAAAAAAAAAAAAAAAAAAAAAAAGGAGTAGTACTCCATTGTATAAAAAAAAAAATCATCTTTATTTATTCGTCAGTTGATAGGTATTTAGGCTGTTTCCAAGATTTAGATATTAAAAACTCTGCCACTGTAAACATGGGGGTGCATGTATCACAGTGGTATGATGCTTTTAATTATTTCAGTAAGATATCGGGAAGGGGAATAGCTGGATCAAATGGAACCTCTAGTTTTAGTTTTTTGAGGAATCTCCACACTGATTTCTATAGTGATTGCACCAGTCTACACTCCCAGCATCAGTGGAGAAGGGTTCCTTTTTCCTCACAGTCCACCAGCATTTGTTACTGGTTGATTTGTTTTTTTGTTTTTGTGTTTTTGAGACAGGCTTTTGCTATGTTGTGCAGGCCAATTTTGAACTCACTTTAGACTGGTCTTGAAGGTGCAGCAATCCTCCTGCCTTAGTCTCCTGAGGATGGAGGTTGATTTTTTGATGTCATAGATGGCTTTTATCAGATTGAGATAAAGACCTATCCCGGTTTTCTGTACGGTTTTTACAATAAATGGATGTGGGGCTTCGTCAAATGATTTTTCTCGTCTATTTAGGGGATTAGATTTTGTTCTTGGCTCTGTTAATGTGTGTGTGTGTGTGTGTGTGTGTGTGTGTGTGTGTGTATATATATGTATATATTTTTTTTTTTTGGCACCAGGGATTGAACTCACAACCTCACACCTGCCAGACAGGTGCTTAAGCCACTGAGCCCAACTCCCGGCCCTAGTTTTCTGAGACGGTCACACTATGTAGCTCAGGCTGGCCTTGTGCTAGCGTTGTAGCCCAAGCTGGCCTCGAACTCACAACGCTCCTCCTACCTCAGCCTCCCGAGTGCTGGGATTAAAGGTGTGTGCCACCACGCCAGGCTTAATATGGTATATTTCATTTATTGATTTGCATATCTTGAACCATCCCTACATCCCTGGGATGAATTCTACTTGGTCAGTGTGTATAATCTTCTTGATGTTTTGCTGCATTCTGTTTGCCAGTATCTTACTGAGTATTTTTATGTCCATGTTCATTATGGATATTGGTCTGTAATTCTCTTTTCTCATTGAGTTCTTCTGTGGTTTTGGTATCAGGGTAATGCTTGTTTCCAAAAATAAATTTGCGAGTATTGTTTCCCTTTTGATTTCATTAAAGAGTTTGAGAAGTAGTGGCATTAACACTTCTCTAAATTTCTTGTAGAATTCATCAGTGAATTTGTCAGAGCCTGTGCTTTTCTTTGTTGGCAGATTTTTAATTACATCTTCAATTTCATTGGTTGATATTGCTGTATTTAGAATTTTTATTCCTTCTTGATTCAGCTTGGTAATTCATGTGTATCTAGGAACATGTCCATTTCTTCTGTTTTCTATCTTATTAGAATGCAGGTTCTCAAAGGAGGTATTGTTAGTCTTCTAGACGTCTGTGGGATTTGTTGTTACTTCATTTTCATTCCTAATTGCATGGTTTTGAGCCTTTTCTTTCCTTTTTATGGATAAAATTGGCTAAGGCCAACTCTTCAATTCATTGATTCTTTGTATTGTTTTCTGAGTCTCCATTGCATTAATTTCTGCTCTGATCTTCCCTTGTACGAGCTTAGGTCTTGACTTGCTCTTCTTTTTCTTGAAGCTTGAGGTTCAACATTAATTTGTTTATTTGAACTCACTCTGTTTTTCTGATATGGGAATTCACCACTGTAAGTTTTCCTTAATAGGATTACTTTCATTGCATCCCTTAAGTTCTGGTATGTTGTATTGGCATTATAGTTTAATTGTAGAAACTGTCTAATTTTTTCTTTAATTTTATCTGTGACTCATTGGTGGTTCAGGAGGGTGTTATTTGATTTCTAGGTGTTTCATGAAGTTTTTGTGGTTTCTTTTTTTCCAATTTAAATACACTGTGGTCAGATAATATGCATGGGATAATTTCCATTCCTTTGCATTTACTTAAGCATGTTCTGTGAGCACCTATGTGGGCTATTTTGGAGAACATTCCATATCCAGCTGAGAGGAATGTGTATTCTGATGTCATGGCGTGGAACACTCTGTAGACATGTACTAAATCCATTTGTTCAAAAGTTTGGTTCAATTCTGATATTTCATTGTTGATTTTTTTTGTCCAGTTGATCTGTCTATTTGTGACAGTGGGGTATTGAGGTCCCTCATTATAGTCATATTAGTGCCTATTTGATTTTTCATGTCTCTTAATATTTGCTGTATATAGTTGGTATGCTCTTTATTTGGTGCATATATATTTATGGTTTTTATCTCTTCCTCTTAGATTGTTCCCTTTACAAGAATGTACTGACTTTCTTTGTCTTTCTTAATTGGTATTGCCTTTAAGTCCACTTTGTCTGAAATAGAGTAGCTACCCTTTCTTTTTGCCGGGTTCCTGTCACATGGAGTATTGTTTTCTATCCTTTGACTTTCAGTCTGTGACTTCCATTTTGAATTAAATGTGTTTCTTGTGTGCAGCATATTTTTGGATCTTGCTTCTTGATTCGTTTTGTCAGTCTTGTTTCTTTTGATTGGTGGATTGAGACCATTGACATTGATGGTTATAACTGATACGTATTGACTTACTCTTGTCATGTTGTTTTCCTGTTTTTGATTCCCTTTTTTCTCACTCTGTTTAATTGTAAGCCTTGCCTGGTAGATTCAGTTGTTGGGGTCATGGAATTGTAGTCCTTGTTGTTTCTTTCAAGAATGTCCTTCAGAATATTTTGGAGTGCTGGTTTGGTGGTCATGAATTTCTTCAGGCGTTCATTGTCATTGAAGTGTCTTATTTCTTCATCACTTTTGAAACATAGTTCCATGGGGTACATCAGTCTGGGTTGGAGGTTGTTCACTTTTAGGGATTGAAATACTTCACTCCAAGCTCTCTTTGACTTGAGGGTTTGTGTTGAGAAATCAGTGATGATTCTGATGGGCTTTCCTTTATAGGTGATCTGTTTCTTTCCCCTAACAGCTTTTAGTATTCTATTCTTGTGTTGAATTTCTAGAATCTTGAGTATTATATGACTTGGTGTACTTTTTTTTTGATTATGGCTAGTTTGAGTTCTGTATGCTTTGCTTATGGGTATGTCAGATTCTTTTTCCCTGCTTGAGGAGTTTTCTGCTATTACTTTTGTGAACAGGTTTTTAATGTCATTTGCACTATCTCCTCCTTTTTCACTGACTCCAAGCCATCTTATGTTATTCTCTTGTGCCTTCATCTACTAGCTGCTAGATTGATTTCTCATGGTCCCTTGCTATTTTTAAGAAGTCTTTCTTTTCATAATCACTAACCACAGCCCTGTCTTCTAGGTCTGATATTCTGTCCTCACATTTGCTCATTCTGCTGCTCATACTTTCAATGAAAGTTTTAATCTCCTGAAAATCTGTTTGAATCTGTTTCATGGATTCCATTTCTTTTTATATTGACTGTTCATGGTTTCCATCATTTTCCTAAGCTTCTATATGTTTTTATCTATCTGTTCTATTCACTAACCATGTCTTTTATTATGGTCACCATCTCTGTAGTTACCTGAGAAATTATTTCTGGTTTGATTGTTTTCTAGATCCTCACTTATCTGCTTTGTTACTTCATCTGTTACCACTTCAGAGAGCGCAAGTGGGTGACTTTCAAAGTGTCCTACCTTATTGCCCCCTTGGTTTGCCTTTGGCAAGCTATAAGTCTGGTGTTGCGTCTTGCTTCGTCATCTTCTCATTTTCTTTCTCCTTTCTTTCTTTTTTTTTAGTTTAATTCCTGGGTTGATGCTCATAAATTGCTTATGGCAAGTAGCTTTATTGCTGATATTTAGAACTCTTAGGAAATGACTTACTTCTCAATGATGTCTTTGTCGATGGTGTTTGGGTTTTGAATCTGTTGCAAGATTGCATCTGTTCAGTTTATTGGGGATGAGAAGTTGTTGCCTGTTTGGTCTGTCCCCTGATTCTTCGGCATTGGCCTGTAGTGTTTTTCATGGCCTTTAGACAGTCTTAGTCCCAAGGAGGACAAGGTATGTGACCTTGGCTGAAGTAGTACAGTCAGTGTTATCAGTAGTATCGAACACAGCCTAAAAAATGACAGTTTGTGGTAACTTAACTTGCCGCTTTTAACCACATGAACTAGATTTGTGGTTGTATAACAAAATGTAAAATAATCTAGAAAATTGTGTATAGCAAATAAGACCCAGAATGGTGATTTTACCCTCACAGGAGAAAGTTTAAAAGGGGTTGGGGAAAAAAACAGAGAAATAGAAGAAGAGATTAGAGTCAAGGCTGAGGACAAAGGAAGACTATGCAAACTGGGAAATGGTGAAGAAGACAGGAAGAAAAGAGAGAAAGAAGAATAGAAAGGAATAGAATAGAACATCAACAACAGAAAACTAGAAACAGTGTTTATACTCATATAGAAACAAGGACAATCAACAAAACAAAACAAGAGCTTCCTGTGTGCCAGCAGCAGCCATGCAGGGCCCCAGCGGAAAAAAAAGAAACCAGTTTGCCCTTCCTGTGAGCCAGCAGCAGCCATGCGAGGCCTGGGGGAGAAGCACAAAGCCAGTTCGCCCTTCTGTGAAGCAGCCGTTGCGCTGGCCGGGAGACGAGATCCTGCTCCAGCTGACCGATTCAGTGGAACACAGGCTGAGATGATAGCAACTGAAAAAACAACTTAATGCTTGTATTGTTTGATTGACTTTGCAGGTCTAAAGCAATAGTCTGAGCATCTATTTAGACGATAACAATATGCAGTATAGCAACGGTGGGGGATTTCCTTCTGTCTTGTTTTTGCAATCCAATACTATTCTGCTTATTTCTGTTTTATTTTTGTTTTATTCAGTGTCCTGCTTTGATTGGTTTTATTCTCTTCTGTTTAGTTTTGTGTCTGATGGTTTGGACAGCAGTTTTGAAGATAACAAGAGGCATTATGGTAGCCATTGTTAATTTCTTATTCTGTTTTGAAGTTCTGTATCACTTTCACTGTTTTGTTTTGCTTGGCTTTATTCTGTTTTTTTTTTTTTTTTTTTTTTTTTTTTTTTTTTTTTTTTTTTTTTTTTTTTTTTTTTTTTTTTTTTTTTTTTTTTTTTTTTTTTTTTTTTTTTTTTTTTTTTTTGCGGCTCCGGGGATTGAATTCACAGCCTTGCGCTTTCATTTGGTTTTATTCTCTTTAAAATTTTAAAATTTTAAAAAAGCAAATGAAAAGAAATATGAAAAAAAAATAGTCCGGTTCCAGGCATGCCTCTGATGTCACCGATGGACTGAGTCTAGATCCTTGTTCATTCATCCCAGCAGGGTAGCCATAACTTTGCAGTGAGATAGTAGATCGTCCCAGCAAGTCTGCACTTTCAGTTCCACTGGAGGTCAGGCTGGCTTCTGGCTGTGAGACCAGAACCTGATTTGTTCAGCCTGCAACACTTTGTGTGCCTCCTGCTGGCTTACCCTCGGCTGCTTAACCTCCTGCCAGTTTGAACTTGGTGGCCTCACCCTGTCACTGGCAGCTGCTAGATAGAGTCAGCCTACGGCTGTTTGGAGTTCTGAACTCTGTTGGCCACTCTCCAAGTTGGCTCCTGGCCAGTTGCCTTCTTCTGGGGACGTCAGAACCCAAATACCTCACCATGCGCTGCAGTCCGCGGTGTGCACGGTTGTGTTCCACTGGTGCGTCTCTCCGCGTTTGCTCTGGGGACCCAGTCATCACCACGCACCTGCAGCTTTGTGCTGCACCCGCCACGCAGTGAGTCGGGGCTCGGGGAGCAAGTGCTGTCTGCCACCTCCTTCACGCAAGTCTGTCTTTTTGCTCTTCCCATGGGTTTCTGTTCTCATCTCAGACCCGCTTCCTTCCTTCTCTTCCCCACGTTGCTGTATTCTAACTTGTGGACGCCAAATCTCAGACAGACTCTTTCCCTGCTGGTCACCGCTCCACCGTCTTCCCAGAAGTCTCACTATAGCTGAATCTAAAGCCAGTTTGAATTGTTTTTCACTTGCCAAAAATAGGACAGTTGAAACTCCCAGAAGGATGGTTAACTACCATGTATTGAAACCTGTCAAATGTTTTGATGTATAAGTTTTTAAATGATGCTTTTTAAAAAAGAAAATTTAGTTGATCCGTTTTAGAAGATTGTAGTATACCAGCTTATTATTTTGAAACCTGGAAGATAGTCAAGTATTTATTGAGTACATACTGGCCCACTGTAAAGCAAATAGTCGATGAAGGAAATGCTCTTGCTTGAGGTATCCCAGTTATTCAGTAAAGAAGAAATGTGAAAAGTTAGCCTTTCACAACTCCTAATGGGTTAATTGATTTAAGCATGTATCATCATTATCCACTAGTTGCACAAAAAGGAACAACTATTTTCTTCCTGGTTAGACGTGTTCTTGATTGAAAAAATTAAAATCTTAATATGACCAAAGCTCTAGATAAGTGTACAGAAACTCCAAGGACCGTATTAAAAATGACAATGTAGGCATGCACGTAATAAAATCCAGGCTCTGGAAAACTACACAGAAACAATGTACTTTTTTCAGCAAATAAGTTACTAGGATAGAAAAGGTAGGGGAACCCTACAGATAAGAAGACTTCCTGGTTAGCTGAGTCTCTGTTTACCTGCCACAGCTTCTGCACCCCTCTCGCATTAACAGTGTATTGTCTGTAAATGATTGGCTTCTAGCCATTGCTCTCCCATTAGATGGTATGTTTCTGAAGTCCAGGGAAGGACTTCTTAATCTGTATCTTACGAATGCCCAACATAATGTGTGACATATGGTGGTGAATCTATAAATATTTCTGGTAAATCTTTTGACAACTGCAGTGGTTCATAATACTCATCTTTGATCTGTAGTTCTTTTGATTAGCAAGCTGTTTGACTATTTTAAGTGCAACTGACTTCTCCATTTCTTTGGTACTTCCAGAGAATGTGCTGTTGTCAGCAACACTCATTCTCCACCATAGAAATTACTTTATTGCTTTTTTAATTGTAAGTATTGTATGTTCTCACTGCAGAAACTCAAGCAAAGTAAAAACATATAAAAATCTGAAGTCATTACTGTTAACTGAAAAAGTAACACTATCACAACTATTGTTTTAGAAATACTGTTTTATCCATTCTTTTTGTCCCTTTCCTTCTCTTGCCACACCCACATGCGTACACCCACCCACGCGAATTGACCGTATATAGGGAATTCTGCCCTCGTCCTACCATGGATCCTGTTCCTCCGAACCGTACCCTGTATCTAACATGCTCAGTATTGCTTTCCCTATTGCATCAGTACTGTTGTGATTTGCTGGACTCCATAGTATCCCTTCTTATTAGTGTATATGAATTTAACTAATCCTTTCCCTGTTTCATAAATACTGCTGCAAGTGTCATTTGCAGGATTTCATACTATCTCTTTTTATTAGTGTATGTTAACTTAATTAATCAGTCCAGTACAGAGTATCTTGAAATGCTTGGGACCAGAAATGTTTGAGATTTTGAATTGGGTAGTAGGGTTTAGAATATTTGTATGTGCAAAATGAAGTAGGGGGTTATGCCAAAACATCAATTTCACTTATGTTTTATACATACCATATACATAAAGCCTGAAGGTAATTTTGTAGAATATTTTAAGTAATTTTTTGCATGAAACCTTTTGTCTACCTTGAACTGGTAGACGTGTGGTATCACGTCAGAGCTCAAAAAGTTTCGGATTTTGGATTTTCAGATTAGGTGTGCTCTGCATACTCTGAATATTGTTTCTTTATAATTATTTGTAGTTACTTTAAATTATAAAAAATGTAATTACTTTCAGTACACATTTAAACTCTTGTGTAGTACAGCATTCTCTTCGTCCTACAGGCTGGTTTCTTGAGTCAAAGATTGTATGTTCATTTAAAATTTCTGGATAGCTGTATTGCACTCCTAAAATTTTATACCTGCTTTCATTGCTTTAGAATTTCATTGATTGTCTGTGTTTTGTTGTACTTGAAATCTTGTTCATCAGTTCCAAGCATAGTGTTCAGGTAAAGTAAATTACTATTTTTAGGTCTTTCTTTTGGTGTCTTAAGTTATTTTTCTTTACATTGGCAGCAGTGACTGTTAACGTTTGCGTGAGATGCCCAGTCACAAGCTAGAGCAGAAGTTAGATAAATACGGGGTAGAATGTGATTGTCTTGTTGTAGCTCCTGATTCTCTTCGACCCACTATATTGTAATATGTTCTTAGACAATCGTGGAATATAATATCTCTTAAATCCTTGACCAAATTTATACAGAACCACACCTGTACATTCCATTCCATTATATCTGCGTGAAGTAGCAGAGATAACTTCTTAGCAGTGTTTCCTGCTCACTGACTTTCCAAAAGCCTCCTGTAGAGAGAAGGTAATGAATTTCGAAGTCTGGCTGCCTAGTCTCTGATTTAGGTTTCATTGTTTCCCTTGTTGTGTGTCAGAGTCAGTTAAATTCTGGCTCTCAGTTCATCTGCAATGCCAGGATGCATTTGATGGCTCTGTATTTGAATGCTTGCTCTAAGGAACAGGTATGTGAGACTGCTTAGCACAGTGTCTGGCAAATACTAATAATTCAGTATTTTTTCATCTTTTGTGTTTGGTGAGTGATATGTAGCATTTTAATATTCACTGTTATACTGTTGCTTTTGCAGAAATCTTCTCTACATATACCCTCAGAGTCTCAATTTTGCCAATCGTCAGGGTTCTGCCAGGAATATCACAGTGAAAGTCCAGTTTATGTATGGAGAAGATCCGAGCAATGCCATGCCGGTAAGAAGAGTTTTTTCCTATTTTAGTCTTCACATGTGGTTCACATCAACTTTTTCAAAAAGTGTATCACTTGGTTGGCAGCCAAAATCTTAACTTTAGTACTTCCTTTATGTATGGTATTTTAAAAATTTCTAACGTTTATTGCAGAGTTGGCATATGCTAGAGACATAAGGGTGAGTAAGCCTTGTAGTCTAGAGGATGTAATAGAGATGCGTACAGATCTCTAGTAGCTCTCTATAGAGCATCAGATAATGATCTGGGAACCTGTCGGAGAGCAGAGACCTCTGCTTTGGCATATGTGATTCTGATTCTCCTCGACCCCCTTTGGAATGAAAGGCCAGGGAGTGAAGAAGGGAGGTGATGGGGGCAGACGAGGTTGTGTTGCAGCTCGAAAATGTTCCACAGGGATTTTAATGTGTATAGCTCTTTCCATCTTAATTGAGCAACTCTGGTAGGCTTCTCTGAGCATTAGATTCATCTGGAGAGCTTTAAAAATAACAGTTCACAGGCCGAATCTCATTTGAAGTACATCATAATATCTGGGGTTCTGAACCAGGTATCTTAACTCTCATCAAGGGGTGACATTTTGCAGCCAGTGCTGAGAACCAAGCTATGTGCTGATTATTAAAAGGTCAGTAGAGGGATCCGAAGGAGTGGGTGTTCAGAGATGAGAGGGAGAGAGAATGCCTTACGAGGCCAGAAGCAGGCATCGCATGCAGGGGCTTCTGTACTTAAACCACCAGTTTCTCTAGCGCTCGTGGCCCCGAGTCTGGAGAGTGGGCAGGAAAGCGGCGGCCTGGTCTGGATGCCCCTGAACAGTGAGGAGTGCAGTGGTGAGTCGCCACCGGAGCACCTGCTCACTTTGCTCAGAGGCTGCAGTGCACTGGAAGTGTGTGTTTACCTCTTCCCTTCTTCCCCTAGACTGTAAGCTCCTTGAGGGCAGGGATCATGGTGTGCTTGTAGCTGTATCTTGATGCTTGTCATACTGCTTGTTTGCTACTATAATCGATGTTCAACCAATGTTGGTGATTAAAAATACCTATCAAATGATCCAAAAAGGAACACTGCCCATTATTTCATTCACATTACAAAAATAGGTTATTTTTTGGAAAGTGATAGCTTCTCAGAGGGAAGAAGGTACTGCATTCATTTCACTTGTGTGTTATTAATCCCATGAAAATGTAATACTCTTGCATTTATGGGAGTGGCTGGTTTGTCCACGCAGCAACTTGAGGTACTTACTTACTTTTTAATTAAGGACTATTCCAATGGTCCTTCTCTGATAATTTTTTGATTATATAATGTGGTACAGTAAAATTGAAAACTTCACAATTCTGGCACTAGAACATTTTGTAAAAACGTGCTGTTACTACAGAACTGATAAAACCAGGCTTACATAGGGCAGTCATAATTACTACACTTCTGTGTACATTTAAAATAAAAGGACATGCTTGAATGGTTAGAAAAACAAATAACCTGCCCGTGTGCTTGGTGCTAGCTTATCTCCATGTGTAAGGATGAGGCTTTAGTTGTTTCACCAGCCGTGCGGTGGAAACGCGCTGACCAGTTCACACATCTTGTCCGTGCCTGTGTGGACGGTGGCTGGCCAGGCCCAAGGGCTGCATCTGTGGCCGGACACCACTGCAGGTTCGGCTGGCGGCAGGCCTACTTGTGCCTTGGCACCCTCGAGCCAGTTTGGAATCTGCTGCTCTAGTTATCCACAGTGTTCCTCTGAGAGTTCAGGAGGCAGATGTACAAGACTTGTTTATTTTACCTCTAAACTTTCCCCAGAAACAATATTGTGTTTTTAAAAAAATATGGTGAATTTTCTTTTAAGCATATATGTCAGACTAAAGAATACAGCTCTCCTCCATTGGAAAGTAGTGTGTAGGAAGTACTAGGACCACCAGTGACGCATAACAACCTAAAAAGTAGAATATTTTATGTCACTTATAAATAATTTATATTTGATTTTCAGGATGACTCTGCTGTTTTAGTGGAGAAGTCAATTTATATAGAAGATTTATGCCACCATTCTAGGGTCCTATTTCTTACACAGATTTCCAGATTATATGCGACATCCAGTATAAAACGAATTCTTCACTTTCTTTAAGAAAAAGGGAAGAAATGTACCTTGTTGCTTACTAGATAGAAATATAACCAATAGAACCTTTTTGAATGTTTGAATGTCAGATGGGTCTGTCATTGAAAAGAAACCTACAGTGAAGCAGTTGAACTTTTAATGAACGTCAGTAGGCACATTGTTCTTCATTGGGCTGATTTGCCCATTTTTCTCAGTTATTAAATCAGACAAATTCTTACATAGATATGAAACATCCAGCATATATTGCAACAAAGTTTCAACATGCTGTTATTTGTTACAGGTAATCTTTGGTAAATCTAGCTGTTCAGAGTTTTCAAAGGAAGCCTATACAGCCGTAGTATATCACAACAGGTACTGAATTACAATATTTCTTTCAAAGTTACTCACTTCTCAATAGTGGCATTGTTAGCACTCACATTAGTGCGTTTTACTGACTGCGAGAGGCAAGGCAAACATCTGAGGTGTAATTTTAAACCCATGGATGCACAGTCCTTCTGTAAAGACATCTTGAGTATAAGGCTTTATACATAAAAAATCTTTTCGACCAAATTCTCTGATCCTTTCAATTTTACTGTGTGATTATCACTGTGACCTCTGGTCCTTTGATCTTCCCTATTATTTTTCCCGATAGTTTTTAGTTTTACCTATGTCTTTACAAAGCTTAAACCCATTAGTTAAATTGGTGATATTCTCAACCTCCAGTAGTCCTTTGATTTAGTGACTTTCAATTTTATGTCCTTGGGACATTGCTTACTTGGGTAATGTTTAATTTCCGCTTTACTTTGGGGGACTATTAAATAGTGAAGAATCACAAAATTGCATCAGTCGGGCTTGATGCCGATGGATGGTGTCGTATCATATGGTGGGGCTACTGTAGTTCATCTTACGTAATTTACCCGCTCACCTAACAGTGGCTAGAGTAGTTTCCTCCAGATCTGCTTTTCTGTTTGCTTTACTCTGCAGTCCTATTTTAAATTACTTATGATTATGCAACTAAGATCCACAGTTTCACTGCTGTTCACCTCGAATCCTCTCTGTCCTGGTCTGCCTCTCCTGTTTCAGATGCAACGGTGGCTGCCTCTGTGCTCGGTCTGAGTCGCTTCTGCTCTGCTCCCAGGCCATGCTGCCTGCCCTGCGGCTGCCGGATGTGGCTCAGTTGTCCCTTCTCTTTGGGGTCCCATTTCTTTAGCTTCATCTGTTCTCAAAGAAAAGTCTACGTTTCTTGCACTTACAAAACACAAAAGTTTGCCCACTGCTGTTGTATAGGATGTGTTTTCCTTGCCCTCTTTAAGACTTCCTCCCACCTTTGTTTTGATGGCTCTACCTTCATTTCCTTCTGCCTTGGACATGCTTTGTGTGTCGGGCCTCACACCTCTTCCTTTCCTCTCGGTGCAGGCATTCCACACACACCGCCACAGCTTCAATCCGAGCCCTCTTTCTGTGCACTTGTGGTAATGAACCACCTGGCGTGTGCCTCTCGGGGCTGCGTCCAGCGAAAACACTTGTGCTGTCATGCCTCGGCCTAGACTTCCTTCTTTGCACACACCTGTGTTTCCATCAGCCTCCTGGACACACTCATTTTGGTGCCTTGCTGACTTCTCAGTTTCTATCCCTGACTCTTCTTCTGACCATGTCTCTGTCTGCCTTACTGTTTTTATTAGTGGTACCACCATTTTTCTAGTTACTCTAGCTCACAATTTAAGATGTTTTTTGTTTCTTCTTTTGTTCTCTAATAGCTGATCAACCTTTGAGTCTTGATGATTTTCTTTGGACCTCAGTAGCAAACATCCTGTGCTATTTTTGGGCCTTTCTTAGATCTTTTATGATAGTGGTTCCCTTTTTTGGTTGAACTCCCACTCACTTTTTAAGACCCATGTTAAATACTGCCTCCTAAGTAGTAATTTCTTGAGCTTAAACTTGAAGTAATCTGTTCAGCTCTGCTCTTGAAGTATTTAATTAACATGCTTTATATCAGGGGTTGGCAAACGTTTTCTGCAAAGGACTAGTTAGTGTATCTTTCAGGCCTGCGATCACACGGCCATCTCTGGTGACCGCTCAGCTTCACGCTATAGCAAAAGCAGCCATAAGTGGTAAAGTCCTGAGTAAATCAGTGGCTGTGTTGCAATACAGCTGTACTTATGAACACTGAAATTTGAACTACTTGTAGTTTTCACATCTAATAAAATATTCAAATATGTAAAAACCGGTCTTTAATTTGCAGGCTATATAAAGCCTGGTAGTGGGTTTCATTTGTCCTGGGAACCATAGTTTGCCAACCTCTGTTTTGTAGCTCAGATATTGATACTGACTTTTTGAGGGTAATTGTTTTCATGCATTGATCTTTAAGATCAACACTAAACTAACACAATGTTTAATTTGAAGGTGGGCAATTAAACCTATTTATTGAATGAGCAATTCTCATAGATGCTTAATTTTTCACAAGTCTTCACATACTATGGTTTCAGGGAGTAATAAACTGCAATATTCAGTACCAGGAAAGATACTGATGAAGAAAGTTGTCATTTCTAAAAGTTTCTCAGTTTTGTGAGTAGGTCATTATTACTATATTTGCTCTCAGCATTCGTGGAATCAGAATGACATCACCATCTGATATTGATGATAATTTCAGCTTTTTCCCAATTTGATGATGATTGGTGAGATCAGTAGTAAGATGCATAACATCTGGTTTTTTTTCTTTCCAAAGTTAGCAAGTTCTCAGATTGCTAATGTTAGCCTCTTTCTTGTTAGTATTACTTAAAGTCTAGTTCTACTTAGAATTTCTGTAGCCAAATCCATACCTGTTAACAGGTTTTTGAGGTCAGTTAAGGGTAGGATACTTGACTAACATCTAAGAAAGAAAAGTCTAGTGGGCGTGCTAGCCTCCACAGTGAAGAGAGCTGGGTTTTCATGGGATATCATTCCGAGAGATGGCAACTGCATGTTGGAGGTTGGGATGCCAAGTGCCCTCTCCAGTGTGAAAAATGAGCAAAAGCTGCACTTTCCTATAGAAATGCCCTTTGGGGTCGTTCTGACTACAGACTGACTGAGACAGAATACCCTGAAATTGACTGTATTTTTATTGTGTCTAACCTGTAGCACAAATGCAATGTGTTATCATTCCTGATTTTATCTTTTTTCTTCCCTTTAAGTCAGTCAATATGTAGTCCTTGTTTTGGTAACGTTTTTAATTTTGCTAGCAATGGAGTAATTAATACAAGACATTCCACAGAGAGCTCAACTTACTAGTAAGGTATCTTTAGAGGTACCCTTTTTCTTTTATAAAAGGATGATACAGATTAGTTTTATATTACACTGTACTCCTACAAAATAAAAATTTTTTCTATGGAGTGGTTTTAAAATACACACTTATACAACCCATTGTTTTTATCTATATGTGTAAGAATTGGTTCATAAATGTAGCCTTACCGTAGTCCACTCTTGTACAGGTTCCATTGTAATGGCAATCTCAGTATGAAGGTAATGAGTACTAATTTTTACATAGTAGTACTACTCAGCCCATTAATAAAAGTGGGATGAGAAATTTGAGAAATAGTGACAGCTACCTTATCTGCAAGTAGGATTTAATTGTTTGGAGATAGAGAATAAAGAAAAATGCTTTGGACTAGAGGAAAAAGGAAGCATGATTCTAAAATTAAGTTTAAAATCATGCAAGCATACATATGCGGTAATTATTCATTTTGAACAAATTACTGATTATTGATTTTTGTTTGTTTTCTTTTTTTTGTATGAAGGTCTCCTGATTTTCATGAAGAAATCAAGGTTAAACTCCCAGCAACTTTAACTGACCATCATCACTTACTTTTTACTTTTTATCATGTTAGTTGTCAACAAAAACAAAACACTCCTCTTGAAACCCCCGTTGGTTATACAGTAAGTCCTTTTTGTTGAATATTTAGTTCTTTGACCCTAAAAATATTTATAAGATATAGTTAATGTTTCTTATTCCTTGAATATTCTCTGATTATAGCTGTAAAGTTGCATTGGTAAGGAAGAGTCATCAGAAGAAAATATTCATTAATGCAATTAGGTAATTAAGCAATTAATTAATTGCTTTGTATAAAAACTTAGGTCTGGTTCTGATTATTGAGTTTACTCAGCAATGCAGTATAAATACAAATTTAAGGAGAAAATGATTTGATTGTAAAACAACAACAACCAAAAAAACCCTTAGAAAAGAAATTTTAAAACCTTTGAGTATTTTTCAAAAATCATTATGATTGAATTGCAGAGGTGTAATTAAGATGAAGGACGTCTCAATGATCTATCATACAACTTTATCAGAAAAATCATGCTTCTACCCAGAAAAGAAAAATAGACATTTAACTCACTTTTTGTCTCTTGCTTTGTGATTTGTGATACGAATTTTTCTAAAATAAATAGTACTCTTTAGTTTTATTTTCAGCACTCACAGCTAATTAAACCTTTCACTATTTTAAAACTTATCTCAGTTTTAAAATTGATTCACTTCGTGTTCTTTTCCTGGGACTGACTTTTTTTTAGATAGTCAGGACCCTTTATATTAAATACCGCATGGCCAGTAATAATACTACTTTGGGGAAATGATTCCTTAGAGGAGTTATGAAGGCCTCTTATTATTCATAGAATTAAATCCCTTAATGTTTGGTGGGAGGAAACAAACTTTCCAAGTAATCGTTTTTATAACAAATGTATTTAAATTGAGAGTGCTTCCTTTTCGTTTCCAAGTGGATCCCGATGCTTCAGAATGGACGCCTGAAGACTGGCCAGTTTTGCTTACCAGTGTCCCTGGAGAAGCCCCCCCAGGCGTACTCTGTGCTGTCCCCTGAGGTCAGTGTCTGTCCCGCTGCGCTTCTCCAGGTCGGATGAAGTGGGATGCTCACTGTAGAGTGGTTTCCAGCGAATGACCTTGCTATTTCTTCTGTCAGCGAGTATGTAGGAAAACAAAGTGCGTTCTTGTGGAAGTATGGTTTTGTGTTCACTTAGTTGGTTTGCATATACAAAGTCAGTTTTCTAACGGTAAGTCAGTGATTTTCTTTTAGCTATTATGCTAAGTATGCTTATATTTAAAAAAAACAACCCATGGCTATATTTGTATTTTGATTATAGGCCTACAGTACAGTGTTATTGACTGATGCATGTAATAAACCACTCGGTTGAGTAAAAACTTTTGTGCACTTTAATGATGACATTAAAAAGCAATATACTATAATGCCAGCACTCTGGGAGGCTGAGGCAGGAGAATCGCAAGCATGAGCCAAGTCTGGGCAACTTAACAACTTAATGAAGCCCTGTCTCAAACTAGGAAATAAAAAAGGTCTGGGGTTTTAGCTTAATGAGAAGGCCTTGGGTTCAGTCTGCAGTGTTGGGTGAGGAGCAGGGGCAGTTGGTCAGCAGTATATACGCTTCGTTTCAGACCTAGCCAGCATCCGTGTGGTCTTGGTGTTGGTGCCCAGTGCTTGGCTTTTCTCATTGAAATTGAGAGTTCCTTGGCCTCTGCGTGGTGCATGGTTTCTGATGATGTCCTGGCGTGGGGTGTTGTGTCATGAGACTGCGTTAGCGGTGGAGAGGGCAAGCGCTGCACTGAGGTCCAGTCAAGGTCCTCATTGCCCACTCTGTCTCCTTTCTCTCCCTGGGCTGAGCTGGGCGGGTGGCTGCTCATCGGGGGGTGGACTTTGGGTCTCCACTGGGCCTCTGCTGACCTCCTGGACACCTTTGCCCCGCTTCCCGCTCCCCCTCGACCTCCACAGTCGGTGGGGGGCTGGTCGTTGCCAGAAGTAGGTGGGCTCCTGCGCAGACTGCACCGCCTCCTGTGTGGGTTGGATGGGCGGAGCGGGACCCCGCTGTCTCCCAAAGCTGCCTGTGAGGGGTAGCGGGCGCTTGTCGCTTCTACCGCTGCAGGATGTCAGCCTCGGCTAGAGCAGCCTTTTCCCGTCGGGCTTCGTCGGCCTTTCTGGGTTGGCTTTTCTGGGCTGCGGAGCAGAAGTGAAAGCCAGGAAGCACCCGCGTGTTCCTTGCACCCAGAGGGCCCCGCCCGTTCAGTCTCTGTTCATTTAAATATCACAGTCCAGGGCGTTAGCTGCGCTTAGTAGGAAGGATGGAGAGGTATGACTTAGGTATGACTTGTAAAAGTGGTTTTTATGAGGTACTTTTAATTGACAATCTAGTAATTTACATCTGAAAAAAACAGGTTTGTGATCCTTAGGACAAGAGTTCTGCTTGTGACTGTTTCGATGCCCAATAAAAACATACTAGGAGTGTTTAAAATGCATACTGGAATATCATAAACCTTTAAAATGGTGTTGTGTATGTGAATTTATTGACTTGAAATGAGAGTCACAATATATAATATGTGAAAAGCAGGTTCCAAAATAATATGATATTAACTACATAAGGGAATACATGAAAATGTGAATAGAGGAGGCATTGGAATGACAAAAGGGGATAGGTCTGTGGGAAAATAGAAATTCGGGTTTTTTGTTTTTTTTTTTTTTTTTTTTTTTTTTTTTTTTTTTTTTTTTTTAGACTTTTAATTTTTTAGTTAAAAAATTTTTTTTTTTTTTTTTTTTTTTTTTGGTACCAGGGATCAAACTCACAATCTGGCACTTGCCAGGCAGGTGTTTATGCCACTGAGCTAAATCCCCAGCCCTACTTATGTAAAAATTATTAAGAAAATGAAATTTTAAAGTGTATTTAAAAATGTGTCGTGATTAAAAATTATTTCTGTAGAATTTTTTTTCCTCATTGACGTACTCTTTAATTTTTTGTTTGCTGAGTTCATAATTTATTTAAACATCTGTGATCATTGTATTTACCATCTTCCAGGTCCCTCTGCCTGGCATGAAGTGGGTCGATAATCACAAAGGCGTGTTTAGTGTGGAGGTTGTTGCTGTTTCATCTGTCCACACACAAGTGAGTTTTAATGATTTTTAGGATCAGGTTTTACTTGAATGAGTTGAAAACCTGTCTTGTTTCTGTCAGTTTTGTTGTCTGCTTCAGACTTACAGGAATATATATCAGTTAAAAGCATGTGGATTTATAAGGTGTGTTTTTGAAGGAATATACAAAATGTCATTATCAGTCACCATAACCAAATATTTTGCTTCATAAAATGTCATTGATTTTTATTTTGAATGATTAGATGACATGTTTCTAAGTTTCTGGTACATGGCAGAATAATTAGTTTTAAAACTATCTTCCAACTCAAATTTTATTTCTCGTAGACTCAGGTATTTCAGATGGAAAGAGTTTTTAGGTATCGCCTGCTCCAAGTGCTTCATTCTGTTTCTATAACACGTCGAGTTCTCTGGCTCGGGTCTCTGCCTGCTTTCATTTTACTCCTCTTTGTAGCGCTCCGCTCACTTCAGAAGGTGAGCTCCTTGGTGACTCATTTAGACATGGAAGCCCTGCTGCTCTGGTGGCTGACACCACACTCATTACCGGGGTGTGTGTGCGTATGTGTGTGTGTGTTGTCCTGCACTCTCATGCTGTGTGTGTGTAGGTGTGCACGTGTGCGTGCACATGTGTGTGTTCTGTGCTCACATGTTTGTTGTTTAGGTTTTCCCCTTTATAAGCTTCGTGAGAATAGGGATGTTACCTGTCAGGGAAAGAGCCCTCCCTTCAGTGACCTTACAGTATGATAGGAGAAAGTGGGAAAATAATTACGAACTATAAACTTAGTACCATGTTGGATACATTGACTGTACTGGATCAGTCAACTCCAAGGAGAGCATGTTCCGCCAGGGCCGAGCTGTCACGTTGGTCGGGAAGGTAGGGTGGGCGGCTCCTCCAGTCACATGGCAGAGCCGAGTGCCAGTCATCTGTGTCTGTGGACAGGGACAGGATCTGGTGTGAGCGCAGTGACAAGTGAGTAGGAAACCCTGAGGAGGCGGGCAGAGGACCAGGCTGGGAGCAAAGTCCAAGCAGACGTAACTTCTGACTTTAGCCGCTGACCTGGAGAAGTCACCCTGGAGCATCCTGGGGAGGGCAGGTACGGAGCACGTTCTGGACCTGGTGTGCACTGCAGAGGGAGACGGCCTGGTGCAGGTGTAGTGAGTCTGGGGTTTGAGGTCGGAGGTAACACTAAATAGGATAGCTGGAATTAAAGTGGTGCATATGGTTTTTCAAGGGAAACGGAGAGCGAGAAGAGGCCAGTCTTTAATGTGGAATTCCCCAGTTTATAAAGGGAAGGGTCATGCTGGGAGTTTCCCTGAGCCCCCTTGCTTTCAGCAGTTTGCCTGGAGGACTTTTAGTGAAGTCATCGTGGCACAGCATCTGTGGTTTATTTTAGTGACGACGTGGGAAGTAGGGTCAACAGAGGAAAGTGCGTCCATGACGTCCAGAGGAAATGAATGAAGCCTGAGCTTCCGAGAGTCTGCTTCTAATGGCATTTCACCATGCAGGCGGAAATGGCCTGTGTGACGCCTCCTCTGCCAGGGAAGCTCAGTAGAGACCCAGTGTCCGGGGTTTACCACAGGCTTGTCATGCAGGCACTGTCTCCAGACATGTGCCGAGGTTCAGCTCTCCTCGAGGAGAGGCAGTTGCTCGGCATCAACGTGTCACGTGCACAAATGGTCCAGGCCTGGGAGCATCCTGTTAGCAGAGGCCGGCCTGACGTTACAGCTGGAAGCCAGCCTCGTAAGCAGGCCTCACCGAGGAAAGGATGGCAGTCTTCTAATTTAGCTCTTCCTGTATGGCAAGGTGGGAGAAAGTAAAACACAGAACCTTCGCACTGTGTTTGGAAGGACGTTGCTGAGCATAGGTTTCGTTTAGCAGTGACACATACAGCAGCTCCAGGAGGACTCAAGTGCAGGTTTTCCTTTCCGATGTCGTGGGTGTGTCCTGTGCTTCCTGTGTTCCTTATCATTGTGGTGATGAGAAGATTGGCATTCTCCTTAGCAGTGAAATAGTTTCTTCAGTAGGTGAATTCTTAACATCATATTCCATTCTTAAATATGCAAGTACACTATTATTTATGCTTATTTTTGCCTATTCCTATAATCACTGTTAGCTTTCTCTTTTTACATTTGTCAGTACATTTATCTTTTCCCCCTAAATTTCTTTTATGAAGGCAGGTTCATGTGTTGTCTTACGTTACAAAGAAGGATTTGGGACAAAATTATGTTGTATTGCTGATTCAAAACCTGTGTGATGTGGGGGAAGAAGGCGGTGCGAGTGTGTGACATCCTGGCGTTCCCAGTCCTGAGGACTAAAACTCAGATGTTTATAAATTTTGCAGTGAAGTGAAGCAAATTTATCATACACAAATAATCTTTTTAAAAGGACCGATTGGAAGTAATAAATACTTGTTAGTGTTTTCTGTTTTCTTTTAACATTGTGAAATATATTTGCTATATCACAACAATGTCAAGCAAATTGATTGTTGTATTAAGACTTTTTAAAAAGGGTCAGTTGCATACTGTAATCCCAGCACTCTGAGGGACTGAGGCAGGAGGTTTGCAAGTTTGAGCCCAGCCTGGGCCACGTAGCAGCTTAGTGAGACTCTGCCTCAAAATAAGAAAAGGGTCGGGGATGTAGCCAGGGGGAAGGCCTGGGGCTCAAGCCCCAGTGCTACCGAAGAAGAAAGAGAAGGAAAGAACCTACTGACCAGGACCAGTTGAACACAAATGTTTCTTAGGATGTTTTATACTTTTTTGTAACTTCTTTGAAATACATATTGATCATATGGAGCTCAATAAAGAATTTTAATCATTTAAGTAATACATATAGAACAACACGGGAAGTTTAAAAGGGAAACTGGGCAGCATTACTCCCTTTTCTTGTAGCTCGCCTTCATTGTTAAGGAATAAAAGCCTCCCCTGAGTCCGTCCCCTCAAGCTTTTGTCCCCTGCGCCTTGTCCAGAGCTCCGTAGCACGTGGTCATGTCTACGTGTGAAGCAGCTGGGAGCGTGAGCGTCTGTCCAGGCAGCTCCAGTTCTGCTGCCAGCGCAGAAGGGAGTTAAATAGTAACAGGCGGGAGACAAATTGGCCAGTAATTTGAGTGGGGAGAATTTAAGATTAAGAATTGTTAACAGGGACTAGGGCCATGGTTCAGCAGTAGAGTGCTTGCTCACACAGCATGTAGAGGCCCTGGGTTAGCTCCCTAACCCCACAAACAAGCAAACAAACAAACACATGAAACCACAGAAAGTTAACTAGGTTAAAGGTGATTGACTTCTAAATGGGATAAAAGAGAATTCTGTGATGACAGCAAAGGTGATAGTTACACAGTCTCTGGGAGGGAATTCAGGAGCTAGAGGGAGGCCCCGAAGGCTGAGGAGCACCCCTGTGTGGAGAGGGCGCCGCTCCGCTCTCCATGCGGTGCTGTGGTGAGAGGGACTCGTGGTGGGCCGTCCTGGCCGGGGACACACGAGAGCCTCCCGTCTGTGGTGAACCCCACCACACACATCCCTCCATTCCGAGCCATGCCACCAGGGAAACAAGTAAGAGGAAGTCGCCTCCCTTCACAGGCAGGCGCACGGCCTCCAGCACACACTGCTGTCCGAGCCCAGCCCCAGCCTGCTGACCAGGAGTCTGGGACAGTGATCTGCAGTGGCCATGGTAGCTTGGAGCTAAAAGGCAAAAATGCCCCAAGTAGTCCTTGAGCTCTGGCAAGAAAGGCAGACTCAGACCTGAAGAGAAGAGGTTCATCATGAGTAATCAGTACTATTTCAGGTGGCCGTTTCACAATAGGAAATGAAAATAGATGTTAATAGGAAACTGTTTATAACTGTATGTACATACACACATCTTTTTGTATTGTATTCTCAGATAATGTGAGTATTAGTGGTCCGTTTTCCCTTTGGATTGGGAATGTCATGTAGTTACGAGTCGTGCTTTTGTTTATTCTCTGTCTTAGGATCCCTATCTTGACAAATTTTTTGCTCTGGTCAATGCTCTGGATGAACACATGTTCCCCGTCCGAGTTGGGGACATGCGAATCATGGAAAATAACTTAGAAAATGAATTGAAGAGCAGTATTTCAGCATTGAATTCATCTCAGTTGGAGCCAGTGGTCCGATTTCTTCATCTTCTGCTTGACAAACTGATCCTGTTAGTTGTTAGACCTCCTGTCATTGCTGGCCAAATAGGTAATGTACTTTTGCTTGCGAGTGAGTCATGTTATTTATAATTTGGATTTCTAACTTTTATTGTAAAGAAACTAATAAAAAAGAACATACTATTCTATTTGCTATCTAAAAAGACTGTTTAGTTTGGGAGTTAGAGATGTCGTTTATTTGTTTGTAACGACCAAAGATAATTTTTTCTTTGTTATAAAGTGTGTCCTAGATTTCTCAAATTATGGAAACAAATGGATTCATTTGCTAAGTATTTATTCGGTACCTTGTATGTCTATTTTATTTTATATTATTTATTTATTTATTTTTTTTTTTTGGCGGCACTGGGGATTGAACTCACAACCTCGCGCCTGCCAGGGCAGGCACTTAAGCCACTGAGCCAAACTCCCAGCCCTACCTTGTGTGTCTAGAAGTTGACGGGTATTGTCCGAGGCTGAGTTCCTGACTTGAAGATCTGACAGACTAGTTAGGAAAATAGGTGAAGGGATAGGTGTCATGCTACAGTTCACAGGTCATGTGGTAAACCCAGTTCGTGTTTTCATTTATCTGCTGTTCTCTATTTCCTGAAGCTCTTCTTTCTGTCTTTTGCTCAACATCAATGTGTTCTCTTTTTCTTCTGTGTTGTTCTGGAATGAGAGCTGTTTCTCATTCCTACCCTTTTCCATGGCTTAGTTCTCTGCTTCTCTCAACAGTTTTAGCTAAATAATAAAAAGAAGTTAAGCTCAAAAGAAATTTGAACTGACCTGCTACAAAAATTTCAAATTAAGTGGTGGCACAGAGGAACATAAATGTTCCATGAGGGTTTTTTTGTTTTGTTTTGTTTTGTTGTGAGACAAGTAGAGGAAATTCTCGAGCATTTGAAGACAAATAGGAATGTGGCATGTAACTATTACTGCAAGGAACTAAGAATGCGTGTGTATAGTACACAGATCAGTGAACTTGAGAACTTGTAGGAAGATTTATAAGTAATGAGTTGTAAATTGCTAATTAGCGATAAAAGGGCTACAGAAGATGAAGTAGGGTCTTTCCTCACCCTTCAGAAGAGGAGGACTGTTTCTGTGTAGGAAGTCAATAGGCCTTTGAAAAGTATGGTCTTAATTAGGGAGGTAACATGACCAAATTTGTCTTTAAAAAGATGGCCAAAGTGTGTGGACATTTGAAAGTCAAGAAATCTGGAGGCACACAAATTAAGATTGTTACAGAATTTCATACAAAAAGGATAAGGTCCTAATAAAAGACAGGGGACAGCAAGATACAGAAGAGAAGTTGGGTTCAAAGGTTATAAAGACGTCTATTCTACAAGTTACAGGTAAAGCTGTTCATAAAAAAAAAAAAAAAACAAGGTTAGTACTACTCATTGATGTGGCTTGTGTAAGTAAATTAATAGTAATAACAAGGGTGAAGGCTCACACGGCACTTGCTGTGTGCCAGGAGCATTTGTGCTTTGCACGCGTGAGTCCCTCACAACGGCCCTGTGGAGTAAGTGCCGTTACTGTGACCGTTGGTTCAATGAGTAAAGCGATGGATGTGATGTTTAAAAGTGTCACCTAACATCTCTCAGCTGGTGCGGCAGAGCGGAAATTCAGACCAGGGCAACTGGTCTCCGAGGGCCTCTCATCTGCTACCGTGGAGAGCTGTCCACGGATGAGATTTGCAAGAACAGTGTAGCTCATGGAAGGCAGAACTTATTTAATTTAGCTAGAAGAGAAAGCAGGGTTGAGTAGGGCATGTAAGTAGAGAGATGTGAACATGTCAGCATGCCAGGGAAAACTGGCTGAGAGGTAGGAGGAAAATACACGCTGCCGGGTGAGAAGGGTCCAATCAGCGGAGCAGATCTGCGAGGCAGGCGCGAGGCTGGCAGATCTCTGTACCGGGAGTGGGCGTGTAGACAGTGCTCCCTTTGGAAAGGGCATAACAAGAGCTTCAGTTTCTGATAAATTTGTAGAAAAACTTGAGAATGTTTATGCTTTATAATTTCTTCTGTGAGATAGAAGGAAGGGCTTGGTGAGAAGGGGGTGGGGTGACTTGAGTTTTGAGGTGAATTCTCTTGATTTGGAATAGCTGCTGTGAGAAAACAGAGTTAACTGTGAATGTGGGTAGGATTGGGAGACCCTGGGCAGCTTTCTGCCTGCAGTCTCCATCGTTCAGTGCATCAGGAGGGTCAGTGTCCCTCCTGAGTGACCGTTTTACTCAGTTATACCACTTGCAGGGAAGCCCAGCTGGCCTCATTATCTAGTCAAAATTTCCTGTCTTAATTAAATTAAGGAGTCGGGGTCTTGTTGCTCAAACTGACCATGGTTTACCCATGTATTCAGTGCACTATCAGAATTCCCCAACTTTTGCAGAATTCTTGTGCTGTACTGCCAGGTAGTGCTCATCTTAGTCTTTAAAGTGCAGGTAGTATTCATTTTAGTCTTGCCCAGTGTGGTGGCGCATGCCTGTAATTCCAGCACTTGGGAGGCTGAGGCAGGAGAATTGCTGTGAGTTCGAGGCCAGCCTGAGCAACATAAGGTCAAGGACAGTCTACACTGCATAGTGAGACTGTGTGTCAAAAAAAAAAAAAAGTACTATATTACAGTTTTAATCTGTTTTCCCTTCTAATCCTTATACAAATACACTAAATTTCTCTTTTCGTATTGTTTCTGATCTTTTTTTAAAATTTTACTTTATTTTAAAGAGAATAAAACCAAACAAAATAGAGCCAATCAAAACAAAATAGTGAAAGTGATACAGCACTTCAAAATAAGATAATAGGAAATTAACAATGGCTACCATAATGCCTCTTGTTATGTTCAAAGTAACTGCCCACACCATCAGATAACGAAATCAAACAAAACAAAACAATAAAACCAAACAAAACAAAACAATGAAAGCCATACAGGACTTCAAAACAAGGTAATAGGAAATCAATAATGACTACCATAATATATCTTGTTATCTTTGAAATAACTGCCTTTGTCATCAGATATAATAAAATCAGAACAAAACAGAATAAAAAAATGAAAGCGATACAGGACTTTAAAACAAGATAATAGGGAATTAACAATGGCTACCACCTTCAGAAGAAAATCCCCCATAGTTGCTATATTGCATAGTGTTATTTTCTAAATACATGCTCAGACTACTTGACTTTAAGCCTGCAAAGCCAGGCAAACACTAAAGACTGCAAACATTAAGGTTTTTTTTGTTGTACCTCAGTAGCCATCATCCCAGCCCGTGTTGCTCTGAATCAGCTGGTTGCTTGCAGCCCAGGGCAGGGAGGGCCTCAGCTTTTCTGGTCTCCCAGCCTGCATGCCAGCTGGCTCACAGGGCGGGTCTGACTTTGTGTCTCCCCCGGCCCACAGCCGACACTGGCCCACAGGAAGGGGCTGGCTTCTCGCCTGCACCCCCCACTCAGTGGCTCACATGACTGCTGCTGGTTCCTCTATTTTTACTTTGGTTAATATTTTTAAAAATTAGTAAGTGCTCATTGTATGTGTTTAGATTTCCAGTCATCTGTAAAATGAGAAGTTGTTTCTTGGGGAATACCCAAGATAGATTTATTTTCTCTTAAGTGCTTTGTATTTTACAAAATAGTGGGTAGCTGTTGGGTAATGTTTTTTAGTTCTAATTAATCAAGCCTATAGAATTTTCATGATAAATTATTAAAATGAGTTTTTTCTCATTTTCTTAAAGAAGTATTTTTGGTTTAGCCTAATATATCACTAAATAAAAACAATATACTTAGTGTGTGTACTTTCTATATCTACAGCATTTAGAGATTACAGTGCCTAATATTTGTGGATCTTAAGAGCCTAAAAATGCTAAATCAAATATGCTTTTTCCTTCTTAAAAGTTAATCTAGGTCAAGCATCTTTTGAAGCCATGGCATCAATTATAAATCGACTTCATAAAAACTTGGAAGGAAATCACGACCAGCATGGCAGGAACAGCCTTCTTGCATCCTATATCTACTATGTTTTTCGCCTACCAAATACTTACCCTAATTCACCCTCACCAGGTGTGTGATTCTTTTTACTGTGAAACTGTCTTTGGTAAGTTCAGTCTGCTTGGCGAGACTGAGATAATGTTGTAGTCCCCAAGTTCATTCAGTAACATTTTGTTGAACACCCACTAAGCCCTTCATTGTGCCAGGTGCTGCAGTTAAAGGGTAAATTTAATTTTAAAGAATCATTATTTATACAGCTTTCTTTAATTTGAGTTAGAGATGTTGGTTAAGTTAATTCTTGGAAATGAACCTTGTGAATAACTTCTTATGCTTCCAGAAGCATTTTACCATTCCTTGTTAAAATAAATAGAATTTTGTGTTTGTCACTCAGAATGCTGTTGGGCATTAGAAAGATGTGGCTCAGTAGTTCTCTAGTAACACTATAAAACCTATGGTTATACTGTATGAGGTTGTTTTCTAGAAAAGTTCAGAGTATTGGAGCCAAAGCAGTTACCTATCTTGTCTGACCCTGGCGATCGTAGTGGAAGTTGTAGAGATATCTTTAATTTGAACAGTCCTTCATTTGTTCAGTTAATGATTATTTGTGCATACTTTGCAAACCTCCGGCAAGTCTGTCTGCTTGGGTCGTCTTTCATCACTGGTGTTAATGATACACGCTCTTTCCCAGGTGTTGACAGTGTTAAGTCTGATAGGACTGGCAAATAGTTATGAAAAGCAGGCGTACTGCTAATCTGACTAAACATTTTGGCCCACTATTTCTTTACTTGTTTACAAAAAAGAAGTATAACCGACTCATATTCTGATTGATAATGTCCTATCTTGATTTTAAATTCCGTGGCTTGAGGCTCTGACGCGAGTGATACTGTGGTGTCTGCGGTGCTCCTCTGTCTTTCCTCATTCGGCTCACTGAGGGCTCCACAGATGGCACAGGTCATGTTTTGTATGTGCTGAGCTCACAGACTGTATCCGTTAGTTAGTTGACAGGTATGTATCATTTGCAGATAGGACATTCAGAAAGATTTCTGTAAACAAAAGTTCAGAGAAGTTGTAGATATGCTGGAAACTTACATTTATAGAACATGGTTGAAAGATGATGTCAGGCTTGACTTCAGTCAGATGAAAGGGACTTCTTTGCGTTGTTACATAATCTAGACCCTTAGAACTATCATTAGTTTTTGCATAAATATACTAAGAATTCCATTTTGTTATAATTCATATACACATATAAATCATTCACATTTTTGGTGGGGGAGAGGAAAACCTTTATGGTTCACATATAAAGCAAATATAATACAGATGAAACAAATACCTGTATTAAATAAAGCAAGCAAGTTTAACACCCAAAATAAGTAAAGACAATCTGGTTTAAGAGAGATTGGTAGCAGCAGAGCAGGAGGGCTTGAGAAAAGAAGAGACATCAGCTAGTGCATGTTGGGTCTTTGATGTAACTATCCCTAAGTGAAGGCAGTGTGTGTGTTTCTTGTTAATGTTGTTACACAATTAATACATAATAGAGAAAAATAGAAAAGAATGATTTTATTTATAGGTCATGTGGTTTTGTCAGCTGCTATAATATAGAACGTCTGTACCTTTAATTCCAGTACTCTGGGAGGCTGAGGCAGAAGAATTGCAAGTTTGAACCCAGCTGGGGATGTAGCTCAATGGAAAGGCTTAGGATTGTTTACTGCAAAATAAAAAGAATATCAAGTGTAATTACCAGTAGTTTCTGAGTGTTTTGATTTCTGTTGATATTTTTTAAAAATTTATAGTATTTTTTATGTAGAAACAAATGTAGGTCATGATCTTTATGGAATCCTGTAAAGTGGTAGTCAGTTTTTTAGGTTCAGTTCTCACTCGTTTTACTTTTTAATGATGTTCTGTTGTCTGTGCGTCTCCAGGCCCTGGGGGGTTGGGAGGATCTGTGCATTATGCCACGATGGCTAGATCTGCGGTGCGACCTGCAAGCCTTAACCTGAGCCGCTCCCGGAGCCTGAGTAATAGTAACCCCGACATATCCGGCACCCCCACGTCCCCGGACGATGAAGTGCGCTCCATCATAGGCAGTAAGGTAAACTGATGACGTGTGTCTCTAAGTGGGTTTTCAGTTTACCAGCAACTATGAAATTTCCAGTTATTTTAGTTTATTCTTAATTTTGAGATATATTTATGCTAATCAGCAATTAGTTGTATGTTTCTATTCTGTTTGAGCTAAGCATAAATAAGAAATTGTACATTTCTCTTCTACTAGTAAACACTATTTCATTTTTCCATTAAATATGCTTGCTGGTGCAAATTGGTTTGTATACTAAAAAAAATACCAAATTTTAGAATGTGTGCAGGAAAACTAGTTACTTGTAACTTACTATTATGTATCTGTTACTGTATCATGTGAAAAATAGCTAGTTTGACTTTTCTGTAGAACTAAAACAAACGGATTGACAGAAAATACAAGTCATTATTGATTTATGATTACCCTTTCTCCAAAAAATGTCAACAGTAGTTATTCACCTTAATTGATAACAGACCTGCAGAAGTATACTAGGGTTAGAAAAGTATGATCTATTTAGAGATAGTTAATAGTTATTTTTAGTCATGCTTGAGTCATCTCGTCTTCTGTCCTTTCTCACCCATGATCATCTCCTGTCTTATGCCAACAGCATGATAGAAAAAGAAGAAGGCCGTCTAGTATAAGATCCAGCTGTATTTTACTCAGTCTATCTTCTTTATTACCCCCCAGAATACTTAAAGGACAAATCATTTCTACTTCATAGACGTGAAGGATAAAACATAACCCCGAGTTTAAACAAAATGGATGAAAAAACTTAAGACCAAGGCCAACAAATCACACAATACTGTGTTTTAAACAGACCACTCTATATTTTGCTATTAGAAAGAAGATATCTTTATTTAGAAACATAGCCACTTTTTCCTTGACATTTTACTCTTGTTAATTTGGGTATGAGAAAGAATAAAGAAACATGTTCTAGGATCTGGGAGCCTGATCTAAGAGCCTGACCTACAATAGAACTTTTAAAGTTCTAAGTTTGTTTCTTAGATGAACTACTTGAACATTGACTAAAAACATCTACTCTTGCAGTTTATATAATTATAGAAATATATATAGCCTGTGTAGTTATAGAAAATTTATACTCAGGTGCTTCTAATTTACATAATGAATGCTGATTTATGTTAAGGATTAATTTTAAGTACTGCTCATTTTAAGTAACTTGTAATTTTTCAGAGTGAACTTAAATACATTAAAACAGTATCTCTCTTTTTTTTATTTTAAAGGTAGTAAAATCCAGCAAAACATAACAGAATGAAGTCAATCAAAACAAAGCAGTAGAACTGGTACAGAACTTCAAAGAAAGTTGCTATGAAAACAATAGCTACTATAGTATATATTGTTATTTTCAGAATAGATGACCATTACAACAGGTATAGTAAAATCAAACCAAAAAAATCACAATAAAACCAATAAAAACAGAGTATAAAATAAGGCCAAAAAAAAAAAATCAATCAGGATAAAGCAAAATAAAGAGAACAATATTGGGCCTCGAAGACAAGACAGAAGAGAGTCCCCCATTTTTGCTACATTGCATACTGTCATCTTCCAGAGAGATGCTCAGGCTGCCAGCCCCAGGCCTGCAAAATGAACAAAACAATACTAGCATTTAGTTGTTTTATGTACCTTAGTTGCTATCAATATAGCCAGACCTCCGAACAAGCAGGTTGCTTTACGGGGGCAGGGCGGGCAGAGCTTTGTCCTTGATCCTTAGCCTGTGTGCGGGTAGGCGTGTGGGGGGGGGGGCGGATGTTTCTCTTCCTGGGGTCCATGCCGGTCACGCAGGCCCCCGGAAGGCAGACTTAGTTGTCTTCTGGTTGGAGGCGCTCAGGCCCTGCTGGGTGGGCTCCCGAAAGGCCCATCTCTTTTTCTTCCTGGCGTCCATGCTGGTCGCGCAGGCCCCCGGAAGGCAGACTTAGTTGTCTTCTGGTTGGAGGCTCTCAGGCCCGGTTGTCTTCTGGTTGGAGGTTCTCAGGCCCGGCTGGGTGGGCTCCCGAGAGGCCCATTTCTTTGTCTTCCTGGGAAACAGTATCGTTTTAAGTATTTCAGTAACTTAAAGATGTATATACACGTTTCTGTAATTAAACAAGTTTCATCCTTGTGAACTCCCAAAGCACAGTACACAGATATGTCCAGGGAACTTCAGAGTAATACAGGTGTTCCGCAGTTGCAAGAGAAGTACTTTCCCCCAGCATGGACCTCTGTTTTGGAGGATTTTTGTTCTTGTTTTCACTCTTGATCATATCTCACTATAATAGAAATAATATTTAGCATTATTTATATTTAAGTATAGTTCTTCAATAGAATGACTTTGATTTGTGAATCGTAACAGAATTTACTATCAAAGAACTATAAAGAGCATATTTCTCAAAGTTCTACTTTTATAACGTCTCTTTTCTGTAAGATTTGTATTGTGTCATTTTGCATAAACCTAGCGCTATTCCTTATAGATATAGATATATTTGAGAGAGTATGATTTCAAGTCTTTGAACAAAGAGAATAACATTGGAATTTTTTTGCTCTGCTTAAAGACAGTAAATGATACATCATAATGATTTTTAAATATATAAATACAACTCCTGAGAAAGCCTTCACAAGATGAGAACTTATTTTGTGACAGCTCAGTCTTGTTCTAATGTTTACTAAAATGATTTTTGTTTTCTTTTCATTGCAAAATCCTCAAGAGCTATTGTCATATTGGATTATCATTTAGTTATAACTCCTAATTTTAATGATGTGTAATTTTTTTTATAAAATGTAAGGAATCTGAAGTTTATGTATATCTATTCTTCCTTTATTTCATTGGCTTGGCGATTGAGGAAAGTTTTTCTTTTCTCAGCTTATCTTTCAATTAAATATTCTCCCGTTTTCCGTGAGAGCAGCCCTCATTAATATCACCAGTGCTCTCTGGATTGCTAATTCCAATAACCAATTAGCAGAACTGGTCTTATTTTACCTATCAGCATCTCATAGTAAACTATTTTTTCTCCTTGGTTTATTCTGTTTACTTGTCTTCTAGGGTTGTTGTTCTTAAAATACTTGTTATATTTTTTTCATTTCCCTTTGTGGGTTCTTCCTTTTCTGATCTCTTAATGTAGAAATGCTCTAGGCCTCTATATTTGTTGTTCTTTCCTTGTACGTCCCCTTGTTTATTAAACAGCATTGAATAGCATATGAGTGTTAGGGTGTTTTTTTGTTGGTGTAACTCTCTCTCAGAAATTCCAAACTGAGCTGCTTTCCTAAATGATTTTGTTTGAACTGGATGGATGTTCAGAGCAGGCACTACCCCACCGCCCCGCCTTCAGCCTCCAGCCTGCTTGCCGTGGAACCCCGGTCTTGCTCAGGAGCACCTCTCCCTGTTTTCCACTACGCCATCGCCGTCGTGGTCTGAGCGAGCGGTGCCTCCCTCTGAATTACTCTGATAGCCCTAAGGTGGTTTCCCTGCTGTTCTTCTTCCCTCTGTTCACAACAGAGCAACTGGAAAGTTGACTTAAAAACTTGCAGCGCACAGAGGAAAGTGAACGAGATTACATTAGTTGTTAAACAAGACCGTCCTGCCGCCTACTCCCTCCGCTCCTGTAACACATTCCTTAGAAGACCACCTTGTCAGTTAGGTCTGCTCTGGCCATCTTATTTAATTATGTACCTAGAGACTCTTTCTCTCCAACCTTGGGGCTAAGATTACTTCTCATCCTCTTGTTCTGTTTTTTGTTATTGTTTCAAATAACATTTACTGCCTTCTGAGGTAGCTTATGAATTATTTGTGATGTTGATATTTTAGTGTTCGTGTCCCTTTACTAGGGTGTCCTGTGTCTTAGTGGCAGGGATATTTGTTCTCTGATCTAACTAAAGCACCTAATGTCCAGCAGATTAAAAGTGCTCAGTCAGAATTCATGCACTGAGTGATTGTAAGCTTTGAGTGTCTATAGCAAGAAGAAATTACCTTTTTTAAAATTAGGTAATGCTTTTGCTCACTCTTCCTATCAGTAAAATTAATTATGATCTTCAGAGAATGACCTGTAGGAAAATTTTCATTATGTTTGATTCCCTAACACAAGTAGAACATATAAAAGTCAAGGCTATTTATGGAATGTAAACAAGCTTTTATTATTCTAATAAGTGCAAATATGTATTTGCAGACTTTCTTTTATTCATTTTGCCAAAACTACTTTGTTTCTTAGTCCTAGCAAGACTATTTTAATGTTCAGTTATGTAACTATATGTTTATATTGCTTGAGTTTTATTGCTTTTAATCAAACGCCAGCACAGTTTTACAGTGATATATAGTTTTTTTAATATATCATGATTGATTATCACGTCTTTAGTTAAAAGAAATTATTGAAAAATAATTTAAAAATAAGCTTAAGGATATAGCGAAGTTACTGTTACTCTTTGGTAGAAATTAATGAGCAAGCGGAAGAGCACAGTTACAATTCTACAGAACTCACATGGGTATGTTTTGTTATTTCTGTTACATAAGAGTAGTGACTAAAAAAAAAAGTGTCTGGAAGAACTTTGCATTTATATAGAGGAGACATAAGTTTGGAGAATAGTGTGGAAAACTTTGTTTTAACTTACCTGAAAAGCGTGTGTTTGTTGACTTGTTTTTACTCAAGATATTACGATGGGGTTCAGAGAAGCGGGGATTTTATTTTAAACATTATTGGTTACATAATTTTACTAATATTTGGATATTATCTAGTTTATTTTGCTAGAAAGAATGTCTTAAAAAGCATATATGGAAAGCTTTTTTAAGACTTACTTTGAGAGTTAATTGTATTCATGGCATTTACTAATAATTTACTTGGACTACTTAATTTGATCTCTACAATATGAGGGAGACACTACTGTTACCCCAGTTTAGAAGTAAGAAACTGAAAAGGCGATTATGAGATTTCTTAGATTTTACAGTTAGTAGGTGTAGACCTGAATTCGAACCTCAAGTGCATCATGGGCAGTGAGTCTTCAAAACAAGGAGAAGTGGATGACTGTTAGTCCCTTGTTTCGTTTTCTTTCTGTATTTGGGGAGGAAGTGTAAAAGCAGAGGAAATATTCCCCTACAACCGAAGCCTTAAAGAGTTGCAGTTTTCTTCTTTTTCCTTGTGTCTTGAGCTTCTGCTGGCTGGACTGACACAGTCCCTTAGGTGGGCTTCTGAGGTGTCCTTAGGCTTCCCCGGGGGTTCTGCTTCCTTATAGCTCTTTCGCTTTTACTTTTCCTGCTCTGGTGCTTTCTGATTTGGGACCTCCACATACATACCTAATATTTTGAATTAGCTTGTCTTGGGTTATCTTTATTGCTCTTACATGGCTAATCCTCTAAAAGTCCTTTACAACTTGCTGTGGTGCCAGTTAGCACTTTCCCATACTCCTTACCCAACTTGCCAATTCAGAATTTGGGAGGTTACACCGAGAATCTGAGTATTATAAGGCTTCATAAGGGATTCTGACGATGTGTCAGGTTTAGGGAAAACTCAGTTCCCTCCACCAGGGATCACCGCAAGCCCTCTCAAAGAAAGGCAGATATAACTCACTTCTGCTCATACACACTGCAGCGTATTTAAAAACCTACGTTGAAGGTGCTGGTAAAGATAAAATTCCTGTATAGATAGCCTCACTATTTACTTAAATAGTAGCCCATTGTGTTTAATTATAATAAGCACAATAAAAGTAAATACAATATAAATTCACTATTTCTAGGAGCAAGCAAATATTAGGTACAATTTTTCATAATTAAAAATTTTTTTTCCTGTTCTCTAAAAGAAAATAAAAGAAGAGGTAAGATCTAATAGAGTTATGGAGAATCATGCACAGTGGCTTGCAGCTTATGAGAGATGGAATCAAGTTGAGAGTTTTTTACCAAAGAATGCAGTGCCTCCCTTCCATCTTGTCATTTACCCTTCCCCGTGCAGCTCAGAGGAAGGTTCCCGGCGCTCACACTGCTATCTTTAGTGGGACTTTGGGAGGGAGCCTCTGTGGAAGCTTCAGTTGTTGGACTTCAAAGGAACTACCTTTAAATACTGTACTTAATGTTGTTGGTCATTTTTTATGTCAAAAGATTTTACTGTTTTTATATTATGTAATAAAATAAAGTGGTTGAATTAATACTTTATAGGTGCTTCAATTTTTGGTTGCTTTAACAGTACTAATTAAAAACAGATTTGCACTGGAAAGTCCAGGTTTCTTTAAGAATAATTTGTAGCATGCGACATGTAATATTTCTTTCCTTTCCAACTGCTTTCTATTATATGCTTAGGGTTTAGATCGCTCCAATTCCTGGGTTAACACTGGTGGTCCAAAAGCTGCCCCATGGGGATCCAACCCCAGCCCAAGTACAGAATCAACACAGGTGGTGTTTCCATCAGAGGTTTCTTTATTGGCTGCTGATGTTTCCCTTTAGAACATTACTTTCTTGTACATACTGTGATTTCAGTGGCTTGCTTTCTTAATCATTAAGACGTGTGTATTGTTGTTTACTTAGCACATTTTCTACCTACTATGCATGAATACCACCGATTGCACCAGTAATGCCCTCCTCTGTTTCCTGCCTTGTTCCTTGTTCTTTATACAGCCTGTCCGTATTTCAGTGCCTGCTGCTTATGCAAATGATGGCTTTTATAACAGCTTCTACTTTAGGGGTTGCACATCTTTAGTAAAATTGTTAAAATTTGTGAAAAAACAACAGTTTTCTGTTTGCTTTTGGTTTACAGTGTAACTATGTATGTATAACTATATAATGTAAATCATTTGCATTTAGCTATCTTGACTTTCTTTATTCAGAACCCTTCAATGGGCAAGTAGTAAGTTGAAGTTAGTGTGAACAGTGTATGACCTGTATAAGATTAAATGCCAGAAGGAAAAATCCATTTTATAATTTACATTGTGTTGCAAAGTATGAAATTTCTTATAATTTAGTTGAGCTACATTTTGCTTACTTAAAACTAGTTGCTTGATTGCTAATACTGCATGGTCTCTGAAAATATATTTCTCACCTGTGTTAGCTTTGGAGAAAAATTCTCAAAGGAAAGTTGTAATTGTTCATTTAATATTGTAGATGGTTTGTATTTGAAGTACCATATGACAGTCTTAAAGCGTGATTTTTGGGAATAGTAAAAAAGTGAAAGAAATTATTCTAAACTTTAAATTTTCTTTATTAAATATAAAATTCTTGATTTCTTGTTTTGGTCAAATCAGTTGAGAAGTATATTTTCACTTTTTATATACTTTTACTAGATATGTGCATGTTTATAGGTGACACAGAAAAGTTTCATTCTTTGCAACAATCATTAAAATATGTATTTTAAAGACTACATAGAAGCCATTTTGATATTTCTACTACATTGTTATTAAAGCAGCCTAAAGTGGTATAAGTGAGATGATCAATAAAATAGATGGTTGTTGAGATCACAGTAAGCCTGTTTTAAAACGATACAGTCCTTGCGCTTGAAAGTCATCCGCTGCAGTGTTAATGTTCTCTCGTCATTCGTTCATCTTCACTCCATAGGCTGTGGATCGAAGTTGTAATCGTATGTCTTCGCACACAGAGACGTCAAGTTTTTTACAAACATTAACGGGACGCTTACCAACTAAAAAGGTAGATTCATATGAAGACAATACAAAGAGGGAAAAGTAACTCTAACAACTAAATACTTTCAAGGTTTCTTTCTATAACCACTAGATGATAGTAGAGTAATCGTGCTGAGTTTACAGGCACATCTGAGCAGGCACTCCCTTGGATGCCTTTTGAGGCCTACTGTCCAGTGTGGGCTTTTTATAGTAAGATAACGCTCAGATCTTTGGAAACCACTGTTTTCTAGAGTTTAGTGAATTCAAATTTGATCATCAAATTTTAGCACCAAAAATGTGTCACCTCCTAATTCTGTTTCTGTAACTGCTTCTGTTTTGTGTTTTAAATCTCCAGGGAAAGGAAGGTGAGTTAGAGAAATTATCCCTCTTAGGAAGCTGTGTTATCTGCTTCCCTGCGCATACTTCATTAGTCCTTCTTCACATTAATGAGCGCTACTTCGCAAATGCCGCAGCCCATGTGCATTATAAAGCAGGAATTTGCTGCTGCTGTTAAAATTAGAGATTTTTAGATACTTGAAGATGAATGACTTTTAGCAAAATTTAAACCTTTTCAGGTATTTCCTAAACTGTACCAGCAAAGTTTGTGAGTATAATGGTGCATGTTGCAATAAGTATTTAAGGCACACACAAGATCTCACTGTTATTGTGAGTTTTCAGTCTGGTTTCTATTTGCAGGTACAGTTTAGGAGGCCTTTTCCTCCCTGTGCTTTTGAAGTTACATTTTACTACTCCAAGATAACATGCAGTGTCCCCAGCTGTGCCGTACATACTGTCTTACATGCATAAATGGTCGTTTCGTTAATGGGTGTCACCACCGCGTTGTCAGTGGCTTACGGGCCTTACTTTGCTTATCCTCATTGCACCTTTGTTTGCATTCGCGTTGTACCCAGCTTCCGACAGCAGCAGGTCTGCCTGTGATAACGCCTCTGTTTTCCTCCGTAGCTGCTTCACGAGGAACTGGCTCTGCAGTGGGTGGTTTGCAGCGGCAGCGTTCGGGAGGTGGCTTTGCAGCAAGCCTGGTTCTTCTTTGAATTAATGGTGAGCAAACCAAGCACATTCTTCAGTAGTTCTGTCAGTGAACAGTTTTGTGTAAGCTCATTTTCTGTTAGAAAAATGTGCTGCACACCTGTGGTCTTACATGTGGTTCCAAGGCAAAATTACGTGTATTATGTTTCTAAGTAAACATTGTGGACACTCAGTATAATTAAGGTAAAATTGGAATAGATTTTGCTTAATTCAATAAATGGTATTAAAAACAAATAGACTAATATTTTTATGAGTACATTTGTACTATCTAAAATGTAGATGCATGTCTGTGTAAACACATACATGACGTAACAGGTATTTATCAAGTGAGTGCAGCATGCTGGCAGCGCACCGAGGCACAGAGAGGTTAAGCGTTTGCATAAGGTTGCACAGTTTGGGGGATGCATAACTGTGGTACAGACTCCGACAGTCTGACCCTGGAGGCCTCCTCTGCATTCTTCCTTAGCGCTAGAAAGGCTGAGCTGCTGAGACTTTATTTCCAAAAAAGTAGCCAGGCATGGTGGCTCATTCCTGTAATCACAGCTCTTTGCAATCCCACCCTGAGCAACTTAGTGAGAGTCTGTCTCAAAATAAGAACAAAGGGCCAGGGGTATAGCTCAGTGGGGCAGGGGATGTAGCTTAGTGGCACAGCACGTGTCTGGCAAGCTCAAGGCCCTGAGTTGGATTCCCGGTACAAAAATAATAACAATAATAATAATAAAATAAAAACAATGAAGATGTGTAGCTCAGTGTCAAGTGAGAAGCCTTGGGCTCAGTCCCCTGTGCTCCGTGTGTATGTGTGTGTGTGTGTGTGAGAGAGAGAGAGAGAGGGAGAGGGAGAGGAGAGGGAGAGGAGAGGGGAGGAGGGGAGAGGAGAGGAAGAGAAGAGAGAAGGAAATGAAAGACGGAAAGGAAGTTAACAAGGAAGAAAGGAAAGAAAAGAAGCTTCCAGAACATACATAGGGTCCTTCTCAGCATCGATTACCTATGTTGGGGGTAAGAAAACATTTCTAGAGATGTACTACTCTGCAGAAAAAAAATCACAGAGCATATATAAGCAACAGAAAGCCCATTTTCCCCCTAGGATATGAACACAAGCATGTAGTTTATATGCTTTTGTTGTGAGATAAAAATTGTAATTTTTACTTTTTAAAAAGTCACATGTCTATTTAGCCTTCTTGTTTTTTTTTTGTTTGTTTGTTTTTTTGTTTTATTTTGTTTTTTTGAGGCAGCATCTTGCTGTGTAACCCAAGCTGACCTCAAACTTCATGGTGATCCTCCCACCTTGACCTTCCGAGTGCTGGAATTACAGGCATGTGCCACCAGCCTGGCATCAACTTTTTTAACTACTAGTATGAATCAAAAGATCCCCATTTAAGAGTTGGATGAGCCTTATACTGACTGTAGAACTTTAGCTTCAATTTCAAAATTCTATCTAGAAGCAGTCCATAAACTCCAGTCTGTGTGGGCTTCTAACTCCTAGTCCATCCTGAGAACTGCATTGTTCCGTGTCTGTCGTGTTCCTGTTCTCTGCTCCCTGCAGTTAATGTTCGAGGCACTGCAGAGAGGACAGTGTTTCTCAGCTTCTGGAGCTTGCAGTGCTGCACGAGCAAAGTTAAGAAGTCTTAGGAGACTTTAAAATGTTTCTTATGGGCACATTTTTTTTCTGTTGACATGCACTGAATTTTCTGCCAGGGCAGTTTTATGCAGGGAATGTCGTGGTTGAGTTGTGTTGTGTCTGATGGTTCCTTGACACATACAACATATTTTAGGGAACTTCTTCAAAATCCTTGAAAAGCACCTCGATGCTTAGGAGTCTTCTAACTGTTAATGAAAAATCATTAGAAATTAAGTTGAAGATTAGTATCTTTTTTCAGGTGAAGAGCATGGTGCACCATTTGTACTTCAATGATAAACTCGATGCTCCACGGAAAGGTCGTTTTCCAGAACGCTTTATGGATGACATTCTGGCTCTGGTCAGCACAATTGCTAGTGATATAGTTTCACGATTTCAGAAGGTAATGATAGCTTTTTTCACTCATTTCTCTTCTACACTGAAATTAAACTATCACACTCTTACTTGGTTTCGCCTTATATTCTGTCTCCTAGGACACAGAAATGGTTGAGAGACTCAATACGAGCCTTGCATTCTTCCTCAATGATCTGTTGTCTGTCATGGACAGAGGGTTTGTCTTTAGCCTTATAAAGTCCTGCTATAAACAGGTAATACATAATTAATAATTAATGATTAAACAGTTTAAATACTGTGTTTGCTCTTTTCATAGCTTCAAGAGCACAGAAATATACTGATGTTAAAACAAAAACACGATGTCATGTATTGTTTTTACTGAGGCAGAAGTAAGTTATATTTGTTTTATCAGGACACAGAGACTGTGACAAGCGGTTCTCAGTAGCTGGCTTTTCCTTGAGTTGTAGCAGCCCATCGTGACTCTCTAATTGCCATTCTTGGAACAGACAGCCAAAGCAGTAGTAATGCGAAGCAGCCTCCAGGTGCTGTGCAAGTGCCACGTTTGTGCTGTGTGGTCACCCAGGCTCTCTGTCTTCGCTGATGTTTAAAGGAGCTCCATTTTGCTATGCACTCCTCGTAATACAGCTTTTAGTTGTGGAGTTTGGAGTCATGGACCAGTGTTTCTTGAAGTCCAAAGTGTCTTTCAGTGTCTTGCCTGTACTAAACTGAAAGCATCCTGGACCTTTTCCATGAACAGCTGATTTTATTGTAAAATTTTTATCAATTGGTGAATGAAGCCTGCTTTTTGGAGAACATTAGTTACTGGTCCTGATGAACCACTTAGGTAGTCAATAGTATAACTACTCTGGAATTACTTTTAAAGGAGCTGTAAAAAAACACGTAACTCTGGACCCCATCCCAGAAGTATTTGTTTGGTTTTTGGTGGTGCTGTTAATGGAACCCAGTGGCCTTGCACTGAGTGTCATCCCCTGCCTTTTTTTATTTTGACATGGGATCTCGCTGAGTTGCCCATGCTGGACTTGAACTTACAATCCTCCTGCCTTAGCTGGGATTACAGATGTGTGCTAGGATGCCCAGCTTCATTCCGGAATTTTTAGGAGACTGATGCCGAGTATGGGCGCTGAGGGATGTGAGACGCGGTGCTTCTGGAGCGCTTTCCCGCTTGTCCATGGATTACCTTTTGCTAACTACCAGCCAGTAGTTCTTTTTGGCGATATAATATTTAAAAATTTGAAGGCAAGTTTCATTTGGTGCCTTTATTAAAGTTTCCTTCTTTTAATAGTTAATGAAGTTATACATGGGCACTACCCACTTGTAAATATTTGCAAAACACTTACGTTTTAATTTTTCCCCTAAAACGTCATGTACTATTGCTACCAAATCTTACCCTGTCTTAATTCTTTGAAGTGTTGAGCGCCTGCACTTGCCAGATACTGAGCTGGACCCTGCAAATACCAAAGCTATTAAGTCAGTTTGTATTTCGTTTCTTTAGGTAGCTTATTATAGATCTGGGAAAAAAAAGAATAGAGTTATAAATGCAGATAAACACGAAAGACCATCAAAAGAATAGATAATTTCTTTCAAGAAGTGATGTTATTTTTCTTCATAAAGTATATTTTGATAAGTGGAAATATTAATCTTACATTGGAAATATAAAAATGTGACTTTTAACCTAGGGGGCTATATACTGTTGATCTTGTGGTCCCAGTTTTTCCATTTTTTGCTTTTAACTTAGGGGGCTATACACTGTTGTACTTGTGGTCCCAGTTTTTCTGTTTTTTGCACTTAACTCTGGAAAAAGGTAATACTACGTTGAAATTACAAAGTCCCAAACAGCTCACTGAGTACTGTTCTTTAATTCTTTAATGTATCATTCTAATACTGCTATTAAAAGAAATAATATATTTATGCAATGCTTACCAGGTATCTTCAAAGCTTTATTCACTGCCAAATCCAAGTGTCCTGGTGTCCTTGCGATTAGATTTTTTGCGAATTGTCTGCAGCCACGAGCACTATGTCACGTTGAACCTCCCTTGCAGCTTGCTCACTCCCCCGGCGTCTCCATCACCCTCGGTTTCCTCGGCAACATCCCAGGTGTGTGGAGTATATGCGCGCGCCTTTTGTTAAAGTCCGTGTCTGTGAAAAAGGGTGTTAAACAATGGGAAAAATTATGACTAATTGTTACTGACTAATAGCTGTATGATAGGCTTGGTTCCAAGTAGTTTTATAAAAATTAACTCATTTAACCTTAGAAAAACTCTAGGAGTTAAGTTCCATTATTTTACAGACAACACACACACACACACACACTCACTCTCTCTCTCTCTCTCTCTCTCTCTCTCTCTCTCTCTCTCACACACACACACATACACACAAATCCATTAGGGACATAAGCATCACAGTAAAAATTAGAAGAGCCAGGCTCTAAACTAAGGCTTTCTTCTAGAGCTTGAATTGTTAACCACTGTGTTTTGTACTCCTTTCACAGATGGATGCACTTAAGAACAAATGCACTTAAATAAACACACTTACTTAGATATTTTCACAAAGTGAGTTCTCTTAGGGAGACGCTGAGGTCCTTTGGGTTACACGAAGACTGTTAGGGGTCAGTGCCTGTGAAAGTGAGAGGGGCGAAGCACTGTGGCAGTGCCAGCCTCTGAGCCCTGCTTGCCTCTCCCCTGTTCAGAAGCCTCAAAGAAAACTAGGTGAACGTTTATAGCTTTCCCTGGCTAGCACTTAAACCAGCCGGTGGTTTCTGTAAAGATGAAAAAGAGTTATTATAATAATTAGCACATGTATCCTCTCAGATAGATTAAGTTTAAAGGGACTTTACTGTTTTAGTGTCGGCAGCCAGAATTTTCCTTCTTTCCCGTAAAGCACTCTTTCTGCTACATTACCCTTGAGGAAAACCACATTAACCTCTTTAATGTCTAAAGTCAAAGTTGATCTGGAGTACTTCTTAATTCTGTTTTCAAGGTATTTAATTCCTGAATGGAAGCCTCTAGGCTAAACCAATCTCATATGCTTCATAAAAGGAAAAAAGCATAAGAAAGCATTGGAAAGCATCAGAGAGCACTCACAGCTTTTTATTTTACCTTTGCAAAGCATCTTGATCGTCTTGTTGCATACAGCATGCCTGGCCAGCATGCCCTTCCTCTAATGGATGAAGCTGGTCTTTTGCTTTCTTTTGCCAAAGGTGTGGCTACTTCGTCACAGACAAATTAATCATAGGTGCAGTACCTACAGCCTTTAAAGAAACAAGTTTATGTTTTAACTTCTTACTGAGCATCTGCTTCAGCCAGGAAATTCTCACAGAATTTCTTGTATTATCTTGTTTCCTTTCTCAGGTAATCCCATAATTTTGAGATTTGCATTGGTAACAGTAACAGCCTCTTCTTTGAGGAGTCAGAATGAATTTTAGATGCTTATGAAGAAGGGAGTTGCCCCTCAGAGAATTCCGAAGCTGCCGTTCTGCGGAAGCCCTCAGGGTCGTCTGGAGTGTGGAGTGCTGGGTGTCTGGGGTGCCGTTTTGCAGCCGTGTGATTTTAAATAAGCTCAGCGAGTAGACCACAACCTAGCTGTCACTCCAGAAACAGCGTGTTCTCTGAAAAATGACTTTACTGGCATTTGAAATTTCTCCAGAAACCAATAGCTGACTGAATATTTTTCTTGTACTCTGGGATGAAAATACAGTAACATTTGGATTTAGCTGCCTTTTTTCCCTTCAGAGAATGATACCAAGATGTTAGGTGGCCAAGAGAATAAAGGAGAAAAACAAATGGAAAAGTTTCAATATAAAAAGGGGGATTCTTTAGCTTTTCTATCAAAGTAATTTCAATAATTAATTAATTAAATTAATAAAATAATTTTATTATAGGCTTCAGTGCCAAAAGAACACTTACTTTTTCTAATGCTTACAATAGTAATAATATAAATAAATTGTCCTACATGAAGTTTACCACACTTCCATTCATGCTCACATCTCATCTATTGTAACTCTCTGAATGTGGGATGTGTTGGTTCACAGCCGTTACAGTGTTGTTCTCCCTCACGCTCCCGCAGAGTTCCGGGTTCTCCACGAATGCACAGGACCAGAAGATCGCGAACATGTTTGAGCTGTCCGTGCCCTTCCGCCAGCAGCACTACTTGGCCGGTCTCGTGCTGACGGAGCTGGCTGTCATTGTAGACCCCGATGCTGATGGGTGAGGGAACCAGCCTTTCCTTGGAGAGTATCAGTTTTATTTTGGACAAAGGAACAAAAGTATTCCACTTCTTAAAAATCAGAAGAATACTATTTGACACTCTTTTTCTACTTCTTTGTTTACTAAGTTCCTTATATATATTATTTCTATATTTCATGAATTTAAAGAAAGATTTTTTTCATATTTTGTCATCTCAATTTGAGGTTTGTCTTAAAGCTGATGGTGTATCATGATTTAGCATCTTAATACCATGTAAAATAAATTAGGCATGTTAGTAGGTAGGCTCAGACCTACTTAACTTTAGTAGATGCTTTTTAGTTAACAAAAATAAATTAGTTTTCGGTTCCATTCCTTGTGAAGGAAATTTATCGTTGCTGTATCAGTATGTCAGCATTCTAGTTCAAAAATGGAGCATAAACAAATATCCTTAGGCTTTGAAAACTTGTAGTATTATGTACACTTTTAGAAGGTTTTTAGAATTCTGTATTGTAGGGAAAGAACAGAGACTGCCTTACAATTTGAATTTATGGAAATAGATGGATAGAGTTGGAGTCTGGCGTCCTTTATGGGCGAGGCCCATCTCAATGGTTTCCTTCAGCAGTCTGTGTGGGACGCTGACTTGGTGACAGTTGCTCACCATCTCAGCTACCTGGAAGGCTGTCCTTGGAAGATTGTAAAGGCAAGGGCAGTTGGCGCAAGACCCTGTCTGTTCTTAAAAAAAATCTGACCAACCATAATTAATTTGGGTAAAATTTAAGTTTATAATACAGTGTAACTTCATGTAAAAACTCAGGAAAACAAGAAGAGATGCCCTTATGCAGGTTCTACAAGGGTTCACGGATTTATTTGAGGAATAAAAGAGGCTTGTTTGTAAAGTTCTTAGTAATGTGTCAGGGACATAAGTTTGAAAAGGCCAAATCTTTTGCAAATGAAAGACTGCATTTTATAAAAAATGGCAGCTGCCTGTGTTTGGAATCTGCTTTAAAGAAGTGGTTTTCCCCCTGCATTCTGCAGAACCGTCAGGGTCTGAGGAGGTGTTTAATGGGTGCCCCCGGAGGGTAGGTCAGGGGGTGCAGACCGATGCAGAGAGTGCACATCCAGGGTGAAACTCTGGGCCTCCCGCTCCTTTACCATTTAACAAGTGAGGATGAAGTCATTTGAAAAATATGGCATCCGTTGTTTGAGAAAAGGTCACTCTGAGAACAGCTTGTCTAAATGTACTCACTTTATTTAACAACTGATGTAGCTCAATCATTTGAGTCTATATTCTTACATTTTTACTGAATATATTAGGATTTTGGGGTTGTAATGAAAAACAGTTCTTCAAACTGGCTCTATTAAAGGGAAGAAATGTATCATATTTGAAAGAAAAGTAAGGTGTTAGCGTAGTAAAATCATCAGTTCAAAATAGCATCGTGGTGCTGGTTGCGTGCATGTCTGAACCTTGTTGGGAGCATCTGTTTTGCCTGTCGTGACTGCAGGGCGGTCACCACGGCTGGTTGAAGTGACGCACTGTCCTGCTTGTGTGCAGCAGGAGAGCGTGTGCCGTCTTTCCTGTGTACCGTGGGACTTGCCTGCTGGTGCTGTGCCCCGCAGTCCCTGCAGAACCGTACAGGTGGCTGGGAGGGTTTGACCAGTGCTGCTCCATGTGACCCTCCAGCTGGCGTCAGAGGCTGCGTGGTGCAGATGCGGCGCATGTGCCTGAGTGTCAGTCAGCTGTGTCTCCACGCAGTGTGTGGTTCATGGGGTCTTGTTGTTGTTAAACCTTCTCAGTTAAGGAAGCAGTGACATAGATGGTTAACATTTGTCTCTTCCTGCTGTCACAAAATACCTGGCCAAGGCCAACTGGCTACTCTTAAGAAGTAGGCCTGGTCTTCTGAAACTAGAGATCAGACCAGCCTGCCTTTAGCCACAACAGGATCTGCACAAGTCTCAGGTCAGTTAAGAAGGAAGGCAGGAAGTGCGTGTGGTGTGAGTGTTTAGTGGAGTCTGATAGAGAACAGAGAATTCGAATGACCTGCTGTTTCTGCCACACCAAGAACCAATTTTATTAAGGTAAGTGGAATGTAGGACTTATGAAGGAGTTCTGTACTGTCCTTTTGCCTCTCCAAGCTAGAATACCTTTGTCTTTGATTCTTGGCAAGGTTTTCAGTAAAGCCCAAGAAGTAATGAGAGTTCCTTTTACTACCACCTGTGCTTTTACTTCTGTTTCTTCCTTTTCCTCTTCTTTCCCATTAGCAAGTCCTACAGGTGCCACATCCAACATATGTCAAGTTCAGCCACTTCTTACCATCCTTGCTGCTGGTTCTGTAGTTATGCTTCCAGTTTTGCCTCCCTCAGATCATTTTCTACAGAGCAGCCTGAGTGATTTTTTAAAAATGCAAGTTTGATTATGCCAGTATCTTGCTCCAAACCTGTGTGCGTGTGTGCATGTGTGATGTGTGTGTGTTAGCATTAAAGAATACACAAAGTAAAACCCAAGCTTTTTCTCACGATCCTCAGAACCCTGCGTATCTGGCTGTTGTCTGCTCTCGCTGCTGTTCCTTCCTCACGTACCGGCATCTTACCACTTCGGCCTTTGTGTTTCTTGACTGTGCCAGGCTCCTTCCCATCACAAGGCCTTCACACTTGCCCTGTTCTCTACCTAAAGCTGTGAACCCCACTTTTCTCCTTGTCTTTCTTCAGGTCTCCACTCAAATAGCATCTTTTCTGTGAGGCCTTCATGCCCAGCCCATCAAAATTTTCGCCAAGTTGGCCTTGCTACAGCCATTCTTACCCATCCCGCCCTGTTCGTTTTCTACAAGGCACTTACCTGAACCTTCCTTTTTTTGTTACAAGTCTCCTGCTGCTTCAGGGTGTACTCCAGAGAGCACAAGAGCAGGTCCCTTGTCTTCCCGTTCCAGTGCTGTATTCCCAGCACCTTAACATTGTGTCTGTATAAAGTGAACACTTCGTTACTGTGTTTTCGTTCCATGAATGAATGATTACTATGGAAGACTCACAGATCGTCTCTAAATTTTACTTCTTGAAAGATGTAGAGCTAATATGCTGCATATTATTGTCTTATATCCTTGGAAGGAATTTTAGTTTTTTTCTTCATCTGCATACCAACTAACCAAGGGTGATTCTTGGAAAGGCAGTAATATGTTCTAAAAGTGACCAAAGGTTTGCTTTTCAGAAACTTGCAATATACTTAGAAAGTTAAGACTTTTTTAAAAAACAAGTATACCATGATTAAATGCTGATTTTGTGGTACATAGTTCATTAGAAGATTAGAGGATTTATATCTATATAGCATTTGACAAATTATTTTGAGTCTGTGTTTCTCTTTTGCTAAAGTGAACCCCTTAAGAACAAGAGCAATGTCTTATCTCAAATATTCCGAATAAAATGTTGTAGGTCTTATGTAAGTATGTATTTAATAGTTGAATGTGACTGAATAATGCAAAACAGGAACAAACTTAATATAAACAAATGAGTGAATTTCCATAGATGGAAGTTTGGGTCTGATCTCTGCTGAGAGCTGAGGAGGATCTGCCTGTCCAGGGTTGAGGATTGCACTGGCGATAAGGAAGTGAACGAGGGAAACATAGAAAGCAGGCCGCTGGCTGCCTGAGCTGCACTTTGGGGTTGGGATGACAGCAGTAGGAAGGATGGAATCTATTAGAAAAATAATGAGAACATAGCAGATGACAGAACATCAAGTAGAACTGGAGAACGAGAACCAGGATATGTCTGTTAAGTACGGTTCTGAGAGGGTTTAAAAGTGTACCTTCTGCATCAAAACCTGGGATGGGGAAGAAAGAGCTCTCCAGCTGTATCCCGTATGCACCTGTGCCAGGAGGCAGACTAGGTCAGGGCCCCGGAGAAGGACTGGTCGTCACCAAGTCATAGCTTCCAGTGTGGTGGCCTCGTAAGCTAGGAAAGGCATATTTGAGAAAGATGGCAGAACTCAGTGAGGGGAGATGTTGAGGCTGTTGGCCATATGGAGCAGCTGCTTTTGTGAGACGCAAAAGAAGGGTGGGGGATGAAGGTAGGCCTGTATTAAAAGACTTGGCTAAGCAAATTTAGAATGGCCTTTTCTTCCTATGAGAAGAAGTGTTTGAGGTTAGATCTTTCATGGAGATTGATAGTAAGAAGTGTCAGGAAAGAGTGAAATCTGAAACTGCTGCTGGGTGCAGCTCGCAGCACCCCGTGGAGTCGGAGTGGGTGGGTTTTTAAGTAGGATGGTTTGCGTGTCCAGGCGCCTTCTGTCTAAGCATGAAGACGGGAATGTGTGAAGATGAGACCCTTGCTAGTGCGTTAATTAACACGGTTGAAACTGGGGTGGGGTGGGGGCTGGGAGCTAGAAAGACCCCAAGGGTCTGAAGCAGGTGTGTGTGCTAGGTGTCAGCAGTACGTCTGGTAGAAGGGTTCTCTTTGTGAGAAGGAAATAATTTATTTTCGGTAAACGGGAGAAGATCTAATTTGGTGAGATAAAATTAAAGCTGTTTACAATTTACTTTTTTAAAAAAGTTACTGTGGGTCTTGGGAAGTTCTGATATCCAGACGTACTAAGAAGGAGCTCACGCAGAGTGTTCAGTGTCACCTCTGGGTGAATTCATATAGTAATGTTTTTTCTAAGTTCTTAATTTGTATACTTTTATATTTTAATCATTTGATTTATTTCAGATGAGAACTTTTTCTAGAGATGTGTGCAAATAAATGTCAGAGTTAGGAAATTGCACAAAATTGATTAAATACCATGACTTACTGTTTGCTTTACAGATCGTAACTAATCTCTGTGACCTTCCTACTTCTTCTTCATCTTGTCTTTTTAAATAGACTGTTTGGATTGCATAAGAAAGTCATCAGCCTGGTGCACAATTTGCTGTCTAGTCACGACTCTGACCCGCGGTACTCTGACCCGCAGACCAAAGCTCGTGTGGCCATGTTGTACCTACCTCTGATCGGCATCGTCATGGAAACCGTACCTCAGCTGTATGATTTCACAGGTACTTAGTGTATTGGAGGCAGGTTTTAAACTTCATTGTCTAAAACAGTCAAAAGCAGTTCAAGGAAAAAGATATTATTTTAGGAAAACAAACATAAGGACATGTACGTTGACAGAAGTTAATTGTAAATATTTAACTATAGGGCTGAAAAACTTTTTGACTACATGAGACTTCAGTGCAAGATTCCTGTAAGTTCTTATGATGGATTTAATTGTCCATCTAAAAAAATACAAGAAAATCTGACAGATACCTTCATTGGCAGTGTTAGTCATATATGTACATAATTGAAATTCAGATTCATCCAAATGTCAAAAATTATGCTTAATTGCCAGTACTAGGTTAATAAATTGAAGTTATACTACTTCTTAAAAACTAGAACCCTTGAAGTTTTACTCGTTTTACTTTAGATATTTAAAATTTACTTAAATGTAGAATTTAGGTTTCTAAAATAGAGGACGTTAAACTAGTAATTAGCCTTATAAAGTACTACAGTTCAATAAAGTTAAACATATTTCCTGGGTCGCTTACATGCAGTAAGACCTTTGGCAGGTGCTGGTGCTACTGGGCCTTTAAGGAACGGATGGACTAATGTGGTGGAATATAGTCTTTGCAGCATTTTTATTTCTAACATGGGTTTCCTTAGACGAATGCAGAAATGCTCTATCTATATTAAGTTAAAATTCTCTACAAAACAGTAGAAATGAATTAAGGTTTGAAACATTTAAAAAGTAAATCTGTGCTCACTTCAGCAGCACATATACTAAAAAAATAAGTAAATGTAATGATAAATTACACTTGGGCCTGTGCCTTAAAAAAATGACTTTGAACTGTGCAGGTCCATTTATAGCCTTTTTTTTTTTTAAATTTAGAACCATTTGACGAAACAAACCCTGTAGCCTGAAATGTCAAGTATACGTGAAGAAAAGTTAGATATCTTATGAATATATGAAATTTATGTGGATGGTAGTCTATTTTTATCATTTACTTCCATAAAATAGGCAGAAATCTATTATAAAAAATTAAAGTCTTAGGTATGGTGATACACATCTGTAATCTCAGTACTTGGAAAGCTGAACAGGAGGATCATTGGGAGTTCAGGGGTACCCTGGGCTGCATGGTGAGTTCAAGGCCAGCCTGAACTGCATAGTGAGACCCTGTTTCACAAAGACTAGGTAAATAAATAAGTCTGTCAAAATTGATGCACCCAGACTGTACATGGTACCGTTTGCATCGTGAGAACTGTATACAGACGCCAAGACACAGTACTGACTAGTCCCATCACTGGGGAGGCTGAAACAGCGAATTTCAAGTTCAGGGCTTGCCCATGCAGCTCAGTGAGATGCTGTCTCAAACAAAAAAAATTTTGCAGAAATGGCTGGGCTTGTAGCTCAGTGGTGCAGTGCTCCCGAATTGGATCTTCAATACCACAGGATGGATGGACAGATGAAAAATAATACAGTATTAAATCATAAATGAGTGAAGTTAGCAGTAGTACCTATGGTGCTACTGTAATAATTTTGTAGCCGCCTCTCGTTGCTGTTACAGTGAGTTCAGGTGTCTCGGTGCCGTGTGACAGTGACACCCGTCCCTCAGCAGGAGCCGCTGCTCTGGCAGGTGACCACGTGTCGTAGTGACAGGCGGTCTGTCGTGGTTCTGGCCCGGTTTTCACTGTGTATGACACAGAGACTCATAGCATGAGTGTTCCTCAGCAACACCCCACCTTGGGGTGGTTCCAGGGCCAGCTGTGTGTGGGCAGTTTTTACTTGAAAGAATACTGGGGGATAGGAAAAGGGATTGTGTGCTCAACAACTGCCAATTGAACCCAACAGTTTTGTTCCATTTTTCCCGTTCAGAAACTCAGAATCAACGTGGAAGACCAATTTGTACCGCCACCGAGGACTATGAAAGCGAGAGTGGAAGCATGATTAGCCAGACGGTTGCCATGGCAATCGCAGGAACCTCCGTGCCTCAGCTGACCAGGCCCGGCAGTTTCCTCCTCACAGCCACGGTAAAACAATTCTCCTACGAACTTTTTTCTGGAAAGACAGGTATTTACAAGGACTTGCCCTTAAGTAACTGATTGTATTAGCTGATACGAAAGTTGTCTGAGCTTTATTTATTGTCTGGAAACATGAAAATGCCCAGAAACTTACCCAGCTTGTACAAAGTTGTTTTAAACACTATTTCATCAAGGTTTTATGGGATGCAGCTCATGTTATGTCATGCAGGACTTTGAAAATGATGCTATTTTATTTTTAAAATTCGTTTTATACGTTATCAGCCCTAAGAATTACTTTCAGCTTAGCAGTTGAGAGTATTTTTTAGTTTGTGAGGGTTTATACTGGCTCATGTTTTACAGATTGATACTGTGTCCTTGCACTTTTTTCCTTTAATGAGGGAAAGAGATGGGAATATAAAGAAGACAGACTGTCAGTGGAGCAAGTTCGTGTTCTCTGTGTTTTAAATAACTTTCTTTCAGAAAAATGCAGTAATGTTTATGGACGCTACTGTGGTTGGCAGCTTTTTATAGCTTCATTATTATTTGTATATTTAAAATTCACCTGTGTTAAGTGTACAGTGGAATGGTTTTTGATGTATTTATAGAGTTGCATAGCCATGACTACAAGCTGATTTAAGAATATTTTCATCATTCTAAAAAGAACCTGTCTAGCCACTTCCCATTTCTTCCCAACCCCAGCATTAGACTGCGACTTACCTACTTACAATGTTGTCTATTCTGGACATTTTCGTGCACTTAAATTATATATTGTGTGACCTTGCGTATCTAGCTTCTTTCACCAACCAGAGTATTTTCAAGGTTCACCCACCCCTGTTGTATCGTGCAGCAATACCAGTATTCCATTATCTTGACAAAACCAAAACTTTTATCTGTTCGTCAAATGACCAACATTTGGGTTGTTTCCACTTTGTGGCTGTAGAAATAATGCCACATGAACATTTGTGTTTAAGTCCTTTATGTACCTGTTTTCAGCTCTGCTAGGTATCTACAAGTAAATTCGCTGGTAACATGGTATCTCTGTGTTTAAATTTTAAGAAATTTTTGAACTTTTTTCTTCCCATTGTGGCTGCACCAGTTTTTTACTCTCTTAAGCAATGAATGTTGAGATCCTAGTTTCCCTATCCTTACCAATTCTGTTAGCTGTCTGTCTGCTTGTTTGTAGCCATGTTTAGTGGGTGCAAAGTGGTGTCTCACTGCTATTTTGATTTACATTTCCCTAAGGATCTGATATTGTTTGTTAAGGATCTTTTCTTGTGCTCATCGGCACATCTTTCTGTATTTATTTTGCAACAAAAAGTCTATTCCAACCCTTTGTCATTTTTTAATTGTGTTGTCTTGTCATTGAAGTTCTTCTGTGTATTTTGGATATGGATCTCTTATCAGGTATGTAATTTACCAATGTATTCTCCCTTTATATAGATTATCTTTTCAGTTTCTTTTTTTTTCTTTCTTTCTTTTCAGTTTCTTGATGATGTTATTTGAGGTGCAAAAGTTTCATTCTTCTTGCAGAAATTTGGGGGAAAAAACAAAAATTTATTAAAATTAATAAAGATGTTTAGTTTTCTATCTCATCAGCATCCATAAAGCTGCCTTCCAAAGAATAAGCCATGCATGCTGCTGCTGTAAAAACCCTGAAATTTGCAGCATACCAGGCCTACCTGCACTTTTCCAGACTTAATCGTGACCCTGAAACCAGCACAGCATAAGACATTTGTAGAAAAGTCGGTACAGCAACCCAGTTCTCTAACCGTTTCCCACGTGACAATAAAAGATTACATTCTCTTCAAGGATATAGGTTGGATTGGTACAGCCAAATACATTGTGGTACAAAAGTTTTGAATTAATTATGACTTCAGTTTTTCTTTTATGAGTTGTGCTTTTGGTGATATTATGCATATAAAAATATATGAAGTACATGGGCAAAATCTAACAATCCGAGAAACAGTGGTGTACCCACTGCCCAGGCTGAGAAACGCAACAGGGCAAACCTTTGACGCTCCCAGTTAGCCCCTCAGTTCTTCCCTCTCTCCCCTCGAAATAACCACTAAACTCAATTTTATTGCCTTTTTCATTTTAAAAGATCTTATGTGAAAGACACTACCTGTGAAAAAGTACACGAAACATAAATGCTCACGTTCCCAGCGCATGATGAGATGAATGCCTTTGCAGTCACTGCTGTGGCTGGAAGCGAGAGCCTGGGGCCCTCCGAAGCTCTGAGCACGCTCTCCTCCATCCCGTGTCCTGGGAGGCCGCCCACGCTCCTGACTCATGGAACCATTGCTTCATTGTATTTAGAGTCTATCCTAAATACCAGGGTTTGATTTTACATTGTTTTTAGTATTCATCTGTGTTATAAAATATAGCTATCATTCGCTAACACTCATTTATGTCCGATTGTCCATTGTCTGACTGTAGACGTTTAAACCATTCTGTGATAAATATATAAATAATTTCTGACCTTTATTTACTACAAATAGGTTTTCTTTTATATGCATCTTGTGTACATATACATGTATTTAGAGTATTTCCTTGAAGTGGAATTTTCAAGTGGTAGACTATATATGTCTTCATCTATACCAGATTTGCCCTTCTGTTTTCCAAAGCTGTATTTCAGTTTGTACTTGTGCCTATAGCATGAGAATTCCTGTTCCTTGCCATTTTCATGAGTACTTAGAATTGTCAGATCTTTAGTTTTTGCCTAACTAGTAATTTACAATTGTGTCTCAGTTTCTTTTCCCAGTGGTTTATGAGCATGTACATTTTTCCTATGTATGTTGTCATTTAGATTTTCTTTTTAGAAGTATCTAGAATTCTTCTGTTTTCCATTGGAGTTGTCTGCCTTTGTCTAGTGATTTGTATTAAGTTTATGTGTTCTGGGTGAATCCATTGTCAGTTGTGGGTGATTCACATCGTTCTCTGTGGCTTGTTGTTGCATACACACTTAGTATTCAATTTGGTGATTAGATTACCTAATTTGAAAATTCTTAAAATTTGTCAACTTATTTTCTGTACCTTAAGAAACATTTTCCCATTTTAAATTTTTGAATAGCCTATATTGGTTTTTAAATGCTTTTTATGTTCTTTTACGTATGACTCTGAAATCTACTTGGAAGTCATTTTGTGTATGCGCGTGTGTGCACAACATAATGTGGGGATCCAGGTCCACTTATTTATTTGGTGTATTACGTCAAATTACCTCAACAGCATTTATTGAGAGCTGTTTTTTTTTTTTTTTTTTTTTTTTTTTTTGCCCTGAAGTACTGCCCCTCCATAGTCTATCATGCAGAGAAAGTCCTTATACATTTTTGAAAACATCATTGACTAATTTTTGGCCCTTCTGTGTTCCTCCAGAGAATTTTGGGTTTCTTCAATTGTATTTTTATCAGTCTATGTTTGCAGTACACAATGTTTACTTTCTTTGTATGGAGTTGGTACATGTACATAACATGCCTTAATTCCTTTTTGTTCCCTGCCCTCCCTCCCCCTTCCTTCCATCTCTTGATCCCTTTTCATTTGAGAACGATCTCTCTCCTTACTTCCTGTTATCTTTTATTTTGCTCTTTGTTTTTAATTTGTTTTTCTCATGTAAGGGAAGCTATGTGATATTTAAACTTGCATCTGATTTATTTCGTGTCAAGGTCCGTCCATTTTCCTACATGCGACTCAAATTTATCTTTCTTTATGACAAAGTAGTACTTAATTGTGTGTAAATACCACATTTTGTTTATCCATTCATTTGTTGATGAACATATAGGCAACTTCCAAGATTTAGCTATTATGAATTGTGTCACTATAACATGGGTATTCTGGGATCACTGTAATATGACATCTTTAATTCTTTGGGGAAGATACCTAGAAGAGGAATAGCTAGGTCAAATGGAATTTCTAGTTTGAGGTTTTTTTAGGAATCTCCATACTGGTTTCTATATTGGTTGTATCCAGTTTAATTCTCACCAACAATGTAAAAAGTATTTGCCCCTGCAGCCTTTCCACCATAGCTTGTAAAGTTCCACTGAACGACAAAATCGAATAAACAAACAAATAACCCCGTATTTTTATTTTGAGGCAGGGTCTCACTAAGTTACCCAGGCTGGGCTTCAACTTGTGATCCTTCTGCCCAAGTCTCTCGAGCAGCTGGGATTACAGCTTTGCACCACCAAACCCGGAAAATTTTATTTTTTTCTCATGAATAGTTACTGAGTTTTATTAAAAGATTTTCCTTTATTCACCAATATGGTCATATTATTTTGCTTTTTAATCTTTTAATGTGACTGGGTTGTTCATTTTCTATCATTAAGCCAACCTTGACATTCTGAATTAAATTCAGCCTTTTTATGATTGTATATTGATGTGTTTGATTTGCTAATGTTTTGTTTTGTAGTACGTATTTATGGTCATAATTAAAATGGCATGTAACTTCTTTTTCTCATGATGTTTTTCTAAGGTTTGGGAATCAAATTTAAGACAGCTAATTAAAATAAGTTTCATGTTTTATTCTGTTTTTTTGCAAGTAGTTGTTTAAGATTAGACTTATTTCTTCCTGAAATATTTGGGGAACTTGTGGGTGAAGCCATCTGTGGCAGAACTTTTTTTCGTTTTTAGCTTCTTTGAAAGTTTTAAAATTACTGATTTAATTTCTTCAGAGGCTATAAGATTTTCTATTTTTTAAAACTATTTTGTAATTTTATTGTAGTGGAAATTTATTCAAATTTATTGGCATATTTATTCGAACTTAATGTTGTATTATCTAGAGTAGATATAAACTTTTTCTGACTAACTTGTCTTAATTTTCTTATCAGAAATTAGAAATATATCTTTAGTCTTCATAAAATGCCAATTTGGGCTGCTATTAAGCCTTACTTTTTGGGGGCCAGATACCAAGAATTGAACTCAGTACCTCATGCTTGCCAGGGAGGTACTGTGCTGCTGAGCTGTATCTCTAGCCCCTGAGCCTCACTTTTATTTTATTTTATTTTTTTTTAATTTTTATTTTAAAGAGAATAAAACCAAGCAAAGCAAAACAGACCAAAGCCAGTCAAAACAAAACAGTATAAGTGACCCAGGATTTCAGAACAAGGTAATAGGAAATCAACAGTGGTTACCATATTGCCTCCTGCTGTCTTCAAAATAGCTGCAGATACCTTCAGATATGGTAAAAATCAAACAGAACAGAACAGAATGGAACCAATAAAAACAAAACAATGAATGCAATAAAGGTCTTCAAAACAAGATAATAGTAAATTCAGAATGGCTACCATAATATATCTTACTATCTTTGAAATAGCTGCCCATGCCATCAGATAAAAATAAAATCAAACAAGACAAAATAGAGTAAAACCCAAACAAATAAAACAGTGAAAATGATACAGGACTTCATAACAAGACAATGGCCACCACCCTCAGAAGGAGATCCCCCACAGATGCTACACTGTCTATTGCCATCCTCTGAATAGATTGATCAGACCACCAGCTATAGACCTGTAAAGTCAGTGAGACACTATAAACACTACAAGCTTTAAATTGTATTTTACCTCAGTAGCTATCACCGCAGCCTGTGTTTCTCCAGATCAGTTGGTCACTTACGCAGCGGGTTGGGGGAGTGGGAGTTGGCTCTTCTGTTTCCCAGCCCATGTGCCGGAAGGGGCTGGCATCTGGCGCTCTCTCCAGCAGCCCACGCATGGCGCTGATTCACAGCGAGGGCTTACTTCTTGGTGAATTCTTGTTCTCTTCCCCCACAACCCATGAATGATCCTCACTTTTAAAATGTTTATTATTTACTATATCCCCTTTTCTTTGGTTTTAACATTAATGTTCTTGTTCTAACTTCTTGAGATTGATGTTTGACTCAATTAGTTTTCATCATTCTTTGATCAGTATTTTAAAGCTGTACATTTTGCCTTCATTATTTAGTTAAATGCTATAGTTTGTTGTGTATTTTAAATCTTTAAATTTTTCTTTATTGTTTTAGTTAAATGCCACAGTTTGTACATAGCATTTTCATTATTTAGTTCAAAATATCTTTAAGTTATGATTTTATATTAGACTTTTTGGATATTTAAAAAGTTGTTTTTCTTTTTAAAGTTCTAGTCATAAAAATTTCCGATTCATTTAGATTTTGATTTTAGCATGATTGCATGATTAGAGAACTTCACTCTGATTTTACTTTGTTATATTCTTGTCAGCTGGTTTTGTCTGTTACGTGTAATCTCAATGATCAGTAGGGGTGGATATTTTTATGTGTAGTTGCACTGTCCTAGATGTGTCCTTCATTCTTGTTTAAATCATCTTGGCCATGCCGGGTGTGGTGGCACACGCCTTTAATCCCAGCACTCGGGAGGCTGAGGGGAGGAGCATTGTGAGTTGGAGGCCAGCTTGGGCTACAACGTGAGCAATGTCAGCCTGAACTACATAGTGCAACCCTGCCTTGAAAAAATAGGGCCGGGAGTTTGGCTCAGTGGCTTCAGCGCCTGACGGGCACGAGGTTGTGAGTTTGATCACTGGGCCACAAAAAAAAAAAAAAAGATCATCTTGGCCTTCTCTAAATGGTTTATTATTATATTCCCACAGGTGTGTCAGAGTTTGTGTTGTTTTGTGTCCTGATTATAAAGTATGTAACAGTTTAAATTGTTAAATACTTTCGGTGGATTGCTCCATTTATCAAAATGAACTATGGTGCCATTTTTAAGATTAGAATAACTCCGATAGGTTTCTTTTGCCTAGTGTTATATAATATGACCTCATTCATCCTTTCGGTTCTAATATATTTATATCCTTAGGTTTCAAATGTGTCTCTTATAAACAGTATGTAGTTAGATTTTTGTCTAGTATTTTAAAATTGGGCCTGATTGTCCTTCTTTTACTAGAGTTTTTAATACATTCATATATAGTGTAATTAAATTTAACATAATTAACATTTTATATTTACCTTTGTATTGTCTCACCTGTATGTTTCTTTTGTCTTATTTATTATCTTTTGGATTATGTTTCTTTATTCTTTCTTCATTCTTATTTTTCCCTACTAGTTAGAAAGTTGTACAATTTGTTTCGTTTTTATGATTACATTGGCAATTATCAGTCTAATGCTAATCATGTCTTTACTTTCATATTGGTTAATGGTAAGATTTTATTAACAAGTTTGCTTTACCTCTCCTAATTTAAACTTCAATCATTTTTACTTGTATATATTATTAAACCTCCCAAGGAGTTATTGCTGTTGTTACAAGTTTTACTGTGCCTACATACAACCAGTTATCATTTAAATTTGCCTTTGTGTTCACAACTTTTGCTCATTGTTCTTCTAACCTTTTTTTTTTTTTTTCCCTTTTGGTACCGGGGATTGAACTCGTGACCTTGCTCTTGCCAGGCAGGAGCTTATACTGCCAAGCTAAACCCCAAGTACCCTCATTGTTCTTCTTCGTGAAACATGTGCTTTAGAATTTTTTATACTATGGTTTGCCTGTGGTGAGCTCTCTTAGTGATTATTGGAAAAATGCTTCTATTTGGCTTTGATTCTTGCAGATATTTTTAGAGAGAGCTTCCTGGATTCTTTTTCGGGCTGAGGACACAGTCCCACTGTCTTTTCATTTCTGTTGCACTCTTTGGTAAGTCATTGTGCTCCAATCTTTGTTTCTTTGAAAACAATCTTTTTTTGTTTGCTTCACTCCCTTGGGATTGGTTTTCTGTAGTTTCACTCGGGAGTCTAGTGTTATGTTTATTCTGTGTTGTAGTTTGCATCAGTACTATGAAATATTCAACTATTATCTATCCCAAAATGTCCTTTTCTTCATTTTGTCTCTTCTCTTTTTGTATTCCAGCTAAATATGTGTCTGTCCTTTCTGTTACATGCTCTACTTCTGTTTCTGCAAACCCATCCTTTCTCTTCTTTTAGCAGCCCTAAGGACTGAAGCAAGGTGTGTGCTACCACTGTGTGACACCCTTCATTCTTCTTATTTTTTTTGAGACAAACTCGCTAAGTTTACCAGGCTGGCCTTGAACTTGCAGTCCTCCTGCCTCAGCCTCCTGAGTAGTTGGGGTTGTAGGTAAACGTCACCACACCTGACTGGATAATGCATCTTTCTGTTAGCGAGTGCTTCGGGTGAATTGTTTCTTTTGATCTATGTTCTTTGATGTAATTCTTTCCCTTGCTATATTGGTACTAGATTAATTAAAACATTAAGTTCTTCATTTGACTATTCTCTTAATTTGTTTTTCAGCTTTCTAAGTTTTGTTTCTTCTATTCAAAATAAAAACTCAGGTTTGTTTGGATTACCTACATCAGCATTACCCAAACAGAAGTCCCTCTTTGCTTTTCTTACTTTTGCTATCTATGTATAGTATGTTTTTCTTTGTTTCCCTTTTGTTCTAATCAGGAATAGAACCCAGGGTGAGTGTGTGTAATAGTTGGTATTTTTAATAACTAGGAGAGCTGTTTGAGAACTAAAGAAAACCAGGCTATTTAGAGAATCAGCTGGATGAGCATTGAAATCATTAAAGGCTTTGACAAAAGGTGGTCTGGAAATTACTGGAAGTGTCAGCTGAAAGCTTCAGAGTGGAGAGACTGGTGGTCAGGTCAGGGGCGGGTGAGCCGTCCCCTCCGCTGTCCGCTGGTCCACTGTGGAGTGTGCTGAAGGAGCCAGGTGCTTCCCGCCCCTCCCTCCCTCCGGGCCTCAGGCTGGTTTTCAGCTGGAATAAGATGAAAGGAAAGCTGGGAGAAGGTGCTGGGTGTGTGCTGGCTTTTTGGTCGGTGAGTTGGTTTTTGACGACTGAGCCTGTGCTCCAGAGGTCCTAGTGGAAGGAATTCAGGAGACGGAACAGGACTGATGGTGAAGTGAGAAGAGAGAAGTCGGCAGGGAGGGAGAGCAGAGAGCCGCACCTTGCCGGGGTGCAGGGACACCCCACAGGGCTGTGGCTGTCACAGTGCCGAGGACGCTGTGCGCCCAGGAGGGAGGCAGAGGCCTCTCCGCTTTGTCCTGGCTCCTGGTTGGACTTAGGGAAAACTCAGAACTGACCCCTGTTACAGTTGTCGTGGGTGATGAACCCGCCTCCGTCGACCTCCATGCGCCCTCCTCGGGCCCGCGGGGAACAGTCCTTCGGCTCGGCTCTTGTAGGGCTTCCTGCTCCCTCCGGTGGAGCCCTGGGTAAGAAAGGCTGCTATGGAAACTAATCGGGTTGGCTTTCTACGTGGAATATTTTGGCCAGAAGCCCACATCTGTTCACAATGGAGCTTTTGGGTTTTTTGTTTTTGTTTTTTCCTTGTTTGTCTGACTGCCTTTCAAATGTGTTGCTGTGGTTTTGGCAGTCCTGTGGGGTATAAGAAATGTGCATGTATGCCTGTTTGTCACTTTCAGAGTAATTTTTCTATTGTATTTCTAAGTGATAGGTACTTGAAAATTCAGTGTATTTATGCATACCTGATATAAAAAGTCCCTTTTAGCTATAAAAGTGCCTGTCTTTAAAACAAAAGAATGTTTCCCTTGAGAAAGACTGGATTTAGGAGTACAAGTCAGAGTCACCGTGTCCAGGTCAGGGGCGTCCTGTCACGGCAGTTAAGCGGTCCCTCTGATGTGCGGGGACACAAGATGGAGTGAGCAGGGTGCTGAAAATCTTGGCCTCTGGAGCCACATTCTGCATTTGAATCCCAGTCCCACCGTTTACTGGAAACCACTTCCAGGGCCCAGTTTACTTGCTGTAGGGTGAGGTAGATAAATGAATCTGCGGAAAGCGTTTAGCTCACCACTGCACCCAGAACAAGGCTTGTATACGCGCCAGCAGCCGCCGCCACCACGTCCAGCACCGGGCGACAATGTGCTCGGTCCCCCATGTCTTTCCTGTCAGCATCCCCTCCACCGGTCTCTCCTCCTTGTTTACAGTTGTCGGAATTTGGACAACTTGGCCTGAAACCCTGCGAGCTCTTAGTGTGTGACTTAGGACACATTACTGTATCCCTAGCCTTCAGCTTTCTTATCGGTAAACCAGAAATGATGATAGTTGATGTTCTTTCCTAAGATTGTTGTGAGAGTTAAGTAAGAAAAAGTAATTAATGTCTAGCATGGTTCTGTTATTTTTTATCATCATCATCATCGTTATTGCCCTTCTGTATAATTGTCTGTAAAACTGAGATGGTATGAACTACTTGGTAACACTTAGAGGACTAAGTTAAATAATATATGTAAAGTGCTTTTGCGATGACCAGAGCAGAGTTAAATGCCCAGTTGGTGACGCTGTGAATGAATTCTTATTTTTAATTTTTCATTTGGTTTCATGCACTGTATACTGGTGCAGACTGAATGCTGAGAATAGCACCCCTGCTCCCTGAGATGCCTCCTCTGCCACAGGAGGCAGCGGAGCACTGAGCTTGACGAGTGTTGCTCCTTCGTATTTTCTGTGTTCCTTCATTTTCGTCACGTGCATTCTTTTCAATACTTAATATGCTTAGTGTGAGCATATATTTATTCATTCTCTGCTGGCAATCTTGCTATAGATTAAAACAAGTTTTCCTGGCAGGAAAACTTCACTGAACTTCAAGCCTTAACTCTTAGATTCTTTATGGCTGTTTGAGTCAAGTGTTATCTAAAGCAAATAGTTCTCTTAACACATCTTGATTTTTATTTTATTGTCTTTAAAAGAAAGCACCTGACAAATGACACAAGAAATGAGCAGTTGGTCTCACTGTACTGCTTTCTGTCTGCAGAGTGGCAGACAGCATACCACCTTCTCGGCAGAATCAAGTCGCAGCCTTTTGATCTGTCTCCTTTGGGTCCTCAAGAATGCAGATGAGACGGTTCTACAAAAATGGTTCACAGATCTCTCAGTCTTGCAGCTAAACCGGCTACTGGATCTTCTCTATCTCTGTGTATCTTGCTTTGAATACAAAGTAAGTACCCATGATACCATTGTTGAGGAATGAGAAATAATATGGAAAGAAAAGAAGAAAATTTCTCAATGCCTTTTCTGATGTTTCAATTTTAGGGGAAAAAGGTGTTTGAAAGAATGAACAGTTTGACCTTTAAGAAGTCAAAAGACATGAGAGCAAAACTGGAAGAGGCCATTCTCGGGAGCATAGGAGCCAGGCAGGAGATGGTGCGTCGCAGCCGAGGTCAGCTCGGTATGTAGGCGCCTGCCCCCGCCGAGGGCGCGGCTTCCTTGGGCCGCATGCTGCAAGCACCACTGCCGCAGCACCCCGGGCCTGTGCTGCTGTCCTGCCAAACAGTGTGCGCGTCGTGGCTGTGACTTAGGTTAGGCCAGCATGCCTCCTGGTCTCACTTTATCCCGCCTGGTGCCTGTGATTATTAATATCCTCACTTCCCCCCCTTTTTTCTTTTCTTATCTTTCTTTTCTTTTTTTTGGTAGCAGAGATCGAACTCGCAACCTTGCGCCTGCCAGGCAGGTGCTTATACCACAGAGCTAAATCCCTGGCTTCAGCTCCTTTTTTAAAACAGACTTTTTGGGGAAGAGTTTTAGATTCACAGCAAAATCGAGCATAAGGTCCAAAGATTTCCCAGATGTTCCTACCCAGACACAGGCGTAGCTTCCCATGGTCAGCGCCCACCCGGGCGGCACGTCTGTCCAGACGTGGCGTCATCCACCCACAGGCTCGTCAGGGCTCCTCTGGGTAGACTCTCTTTACTCTTGGCGAGGTTCAGGTCTGCACAGTGAGTCAGACAGACCTGCTGCCCATCAGCTCGGTGCAGGGGAGAGGAGAGGCTCGTGAGGGAGAAGAGCAGTCTCGGTAGCTTCGGAGGCTGCGTCTCACCCCAGGTCCCATTAGGCACGTGGGTCCGTACGCTTCCCCCGCTTCTGCTGCTTTGTCTCCTTGTGATTGTTCTTGAGAACTCAGAAGATGGTGCAGTTAACTGGTCTCGTCGTCTTTGTGATGGTCATGTATACGGCATGATCAGAAAGGAGCCAGTGTGTCAGTTTGTAAGAAGTGTCACAATAAAAGCTCCTTTGCCGTTAACCCCCTCCAGCTTCTCCCCCGGCCTCCCCACACTTACACATTGCCCTTAGCACGTTCGGAAGCGCGTCCGGATGTCTTTTCCCGAGTTTGTTTCATCCTGCTGTTAGGCTGCCTTCCCTGTCATCGTGCCTGTGTGAAGAGCCGGTGGCCAAGGGACGGGTGGGGTGGGAGGCGCGGTCATGTTTCTGGAGCCGCCTCTCCTTTCTGGCTCCTGCCAGCAGGGTGAGCCGTGCTTTTCACCACACCCGTGAGGACTCAGGAAGGAGACTCGCAGAGCTGCCTCCAGGAGTGGCAAGGAGGAAGGGAAAGTAGGTCTGAAGTGAGGGCGAAGATTTCCAGGGGGATTAATGACACTGGCTTACTCTGGTAAAACTTCTTTAATGTTGGAATTTACTGTGTGTTTTTATCATTCCTTGTATGTGAAAATGTGCAAATTCTAAAGTGATACATAAATACTATTACTTAGGGTTTCTTATTGTCAGGGATGTGGCTCAGCCATCTGTGTATATGAACACGTAAGCCACGTGTGGCCTTACAATCTCATCATCTCTATAAATACGTTTCTGGAGGCTGAGGCAGGAGAATAACCACATTCAAGGTCAGCCTGGGCAGTTGAGCAAGATTCTGTCCACCAGTCAGTCAGCGCATGCGTCTGTGCAGCCAGAGGTGTAGCCCAGTGGTGCAGTGCGCCCAGCACCCCCACCCCAAATAAAAATACTCTGCGCTCCAGCAGTTCTGTTTCTCAGGATGTGTCCAAAAGGAATGGAACTGGGGGCTCCAGCTGATACTAATCCACTGCGCCTGACTTCAGCATTCATCCTTTTTTGAAGGGTAGTACCTAGTTTATAGGTTAAAAGAAAACTCAGAGGTTCATTGTAAACTGTGTGTAACTAAAGTGAAAAAGTGGAGCTATTAATTCCCTCATAGGCAGAGGCTGTTGTCTGTTTCATTATTAATTCCAAATATGCACAGCCTGTGGAAAGTAAGTAAGTGATCACTGTGCTGATGGCCTGTCAGAAAAGTATAATTAAAAATTATTTTCCCACACAAATGTTCACATGCACCTCGCGTGTGGGGTGCTGGGGGCTGAGCCCAGGAGCCGCCTCTCTGGTCCAGTGGCTTTGTGTTTGTTTTTTCTGGTTTTGGTTTTTTGTTTTTTGTTTTTTTTTCTTTGAGACAGGGTCTCACGAAATTGCCAAGCTGGCAAATTATGTATAACCCCTAAAAAGAGTATGAAAATTAACAGTTACTTACATGTGAGTTGTTTATTTCACTTATGAGTATGGTATCACATTTGCCTATAAAAGTCTCAAGTTTGTGCTTCTTTATGGCTGATATAGTACTCCAGTGTGTGTAAGTACGTTTCCTTTACCCATTGCTCTGCTGTTCAAAAGGAAAGACAAACTGGGATGGGAGAAAAGAAAAAAAAGCAAAAAAAAAAAAGAAGAAGAAGAAGAAAGGAATATATAGATATATATATGATAGTTAAGATAGTTATACTACTAATTACTCTTAGTTCATCGAAAAGAAAAGTTTGTGCTAAGATTGTTTGGATAATTAAATGCCTGTATCTTGTACTCTGAGTAACTAATTTAAAGATAGCTATGCAATTATCTTGTTTTGAAATTTTGAGGGTTTTTCTGTCTCTAAAGTAAAATTTAAAAAAATAAAATGGGCAAAGAATTTGAAAACGTTTTTCTGAAGATATACAGATAGACAATAATTTAGGAAAACAATAGTATCTGCCAACTGATGAATGAATAAAGAAAATTTGGCACATCCATTCAGTGGAATATTATTCCACACTAAAAATGACATACTAATACAGTGTGAATGATTCTTGAAAACATTATGCTAAATAAGCCAGTCATACATTACATGATTCCATTTATGTGCTATACCCATAGTGGGAAAATTCATAGAAACAGAAAGTATGTTAGCGGTTGCCAAAGACAGAATGAGTCTCGAAATGAGTAGTGGCTGCTAACGGATATGGAGTTTTTCTTCCGGGGTGATGAAGATGTTCTAAAATTGGTTGAAATGTTCTAAATTTGAATTTACTAAAAATAATTGACTGTGGGCTTTAAGTAGATAAATTTTATGGTACATTACATATATATCAATAAAGGTAGAAAAAATGAAAGTATGGAAAATGATACACATAAAAAATTTTAAAATAAACAGCATTGTCGCATTTCTCTACTCATGCCGAGGATAAAATGACTGGCTAAGACTAATGACGTGTATGTTTGCACATACACATTCGCAGTCTGACTGGAGTGGTGTTTGAAAGTTGGTCTTGCGATTTGCTTGGCAGAGAGGAGCCCATCCGGCAGCGCCTTTGGCAGTCAGGAAAACCTGCGGTGGAGGAAGGACATGACCCACTGGCGCCAGAACACAGAGAAGCTGGACAAGTAGGAGAACGAGCTCGCGCTTCTTACGGGCTTGGGAGGCTTTAAAGTGCAGCAGGGATTTATTCATTAGACGCTCCAGTCTTAGGAGACGGAGTGCGGTCTGGCATGACTCTCTGGAGCTCCTACCTGGCCTGCACATGGGTCCTGAGTTCTAGCCCCAGCACCGCGAGAGCAAAAAGAACAAAAGATAAACGATTTATATTTACTCGTTTTAATGTTCGGTTAAAATACTTGGAAGAAAAACTGTTCATGTGGCGTAGTAAAGCAAATGTCTTACATATTTTAAAACGTAATTTCCCCAACAAATCCCCTTGGAAAACACATTCAGCCACTGTGCTCTAAATATATTTTAAGTCTCACACTGAACTAAATATTTCAAATATTACAGAAAGTTAGAAAACTAATATCTGCCCTCCTGGAGCCAGATGAATTGCGATTCAGGCCCATAGGCTGTGAAGGCCACACAGCCTGCCGGCTTCTCTGCCAGGGTGCTCAGGCAGGTGCACTTGGCCTGAGCCTTGCATTGAGCTGAGAGCTGAGCATCTTCTCTTGAGGATTTCTAGTTTATAAGTTAGCCCTCTGGAGCTGGCCTGTCCCCGAACCTCTAAGAACAAGTGGCTGACTCATCCGGGCTGGCCTCAGACATCCTGGGAGGCTGAGGCAGGGGGTTTGTGAGGTCAAGCACAGCCTGGGCAACGTAGTCACTTAAAACTGGCTCAGTGAAAAGGGCTGGAGTTACAGCTTGGTGCAAAGGCCCTGGGTTCATTTCCTGTTACCACCAAAAGTTTAAAAAAGAAATCAGGAAATTGAATGAAAAAAAGAAATATTTTATCCCAAATAAATACATTGAAACCCTTTGGAATGGTGGGATGAACCCGGAACATGTGCACGCTGCTCTCCGGGAAGTCTTCCGTGTCAGCACACGTAGTGCCGCCTGGTATTGGTGCCGTCGGGGGAACCCCGGGTGACCAGCCCTGCTCCGCTGCCGCTGTGGCTGCCGCGCCGGCACTGCAGTGCATGCTGCTGTGCGGGCCTCGGAGGGCCTCGGCCTGCCGTCAGTCCAGGAGCCGCTCCCCGAGTCGCTTACACTGATCTCTTCTGTCCAAGCGAACACTGGGGCTGATTTCAACCTTTTCATTTTTGTGTGTCTTCAAGTATTGTCTAAATTATGGCTTCTACAAAGCTAAACATAATTAGATGGAGGGAGGGAAGGGGGCCAGAGAGGAGTTGAGTTGGGTCGTGTCCGTGCGCCAGCTCCCCACCCAGAATGCCAGCATCACGTACTGCGGGCACTTCCCAGTAAAAGCAAAAACTGAAAATGGGACCAACGTCGTGTCTTTCATATTAGGTCAAGAGCAGAGATTGAACATGAAGCATTAATTGATGGAAATCTGGCTACTGAAGCAAACCTCATCATTTTAGACACGTTAGAGATTGTCGTCCAGGTGAGAACACAAAGAAGGGGAATTTCAAGTTCAGCTATGGTAAACTGGGGTTGAGGGGAAGGTATTTATTGAGCCATGTAACTGCTTGTAGGTATCAGTAGTTCCTAGAAGCTCAGCTCCACGTCAGGCAGTCTGTGGTTCTTTAATTGCAGATTTTGTCTTCACCACAGTGTCAACGGTTTGTCCGTGTCTCTCTCCTTCAAGGCTAGTCTTGCATCTCCAAATGGCCACCAGGGGTTTGTATAGCTGTCTGTCCTGCTGCTGTGTCAGCGTGCATGGAGAGCCATACATACATGAGAGATGTGCTGCGTTTATGCCACATCTTTATATCGCAGAGTATTTTAGGCTTTGTCTTTTAATAGTGTTGGGGATTGAACCCAGGATCTTCACACTGAGCTACATCCCCAGCCCTATTTATGCATGTATTTAGACATGACCTTGCTAAGTTGTCCAAGCTGGCCTTGAACTTGTGATCCTTTTCCCTCAGCCTCCCAAGCTGCTGGGTATCCACCAGTGTGTTCATCTTTAGACTTTTTATATGTAATCAGGTTATTTGATTTTCTTCGTAGTCCTCTCAGCCTGTAAATAATGATAACTGAACTGATTGTGGTGGCAAATACCTATAATCCTACCACTCAGGAGCCTCAGACAGGAAGATCTCTTCAAGTTTAAGGCCAGCCTGGATTACATAGCAAGACCCTGTCTCAAAAAAAAAAAAAAGGAGAACCCTGACATTTATTTGGTTTTTCCAGTGTCAGACACTGTCTTAAGCATTTTACAAATATTAACTCATTGGCCTCGACAAGAAATTCATGTTATTAAAATTCTCAGAGCTGGACATAGTGGCGCATACCTGTAATCCCAGAACTCAGGAGGCTGAAGCAGGAGGATTGTTGCAAGTTTGAAACCAGCCTGAACTGCATAGTGAGACCCTGTCTCAAAAAAATACATAAAATAAAATAAAATTACCACTACCCCTGTCTCGTGGATGAGAATAGGCAGCGAGGTCGTGGACGGAGCAGGAGTTAAGTCAGTTACCGAGGCCTCTCTGTTGACTTGGTCATCTCTTGGGTCCTGTTGTGTCCCCTGTACTACGCGCGAGACTGCTGGGCCCCGACCTGGAGCGCCACTGTGCCGCCCACCTCCGGTCAGTCTCCCTCCGTTCTTCCCTCTCTGCTCTGTTCTCTGCGTTCCCATGAGGTTGTCCTTCAGCCTCCTGGTGACAGTTTTTGAAATTCAGTCTTTGTTGATTATTTAAGGACAAAGGTAGGAAACCTCAGACTTAGAAGCCTCCTTGTGAAGACCAGTAGTAAAACTGGGGTGCTGGCACAGGCCGGTAATCCCAGCACTCTGGGAAGCTGAGGCAGGGGGTCACAGGTGTAAGCCCAGCCTGGACACTTAGTGCTTTAAAAAATGTAAAAAGGGTTGAAAGTGTAGTGAAGGCCCTGGGGACCCTGGTACCATAAGTAAACAAAGTCAATCCAATGCCCCTAAGTGGAGCTGCTCAGTTGAGCGCCAGGAGTCCCATGTGCGTCTCAGCCTTGGGAAGGAGGAGCCGCTGCCGCGCAGGCGTGTCTGCGCGCGTGTCGGTGTGTGTGCACACATGACTAAGGGTGTGCCTCACGGCCCTGAACCTCCCTTCTGCTCACGTTTCTGTCTCCCCGGGACACAGGAGCAGAGCCAGCTTCCCTGCCCAGCCCTGCACTCCTGCTCAGCCTCAGGTTGGGCCAGGCGCATTTCCACGCTCTCCCAGAGCGGTGCGGCGCAGCTTTAGAGCTCTTGGTGACAGCCAGCCTGCCGCAGCACGCAGGCCGTGGGCTCGCCACTGCTGCCCTAGAGCATAGTTTATGCTTTCCTGCTACTATACCTGCGTTCCTACTTGGCTACTTCTCGAGTCCTCCTAGCTTAAATGACTTTATCACTTAAAAAAACGTGTTACTTATACAGTTTCCCTCCCTAATGAGGTCACAGGTCCATCTCTGTTACACTTGTGTGTTTTTCAATCACAGACGGTTTCCCTGGCAGAATCCAAAGAGAGCATCCTTGGCGGGGTGCTGAAGGTGCTGCTCCACAGCATGGCCTGCAACCAGAGTGCCCTTTACCTGCAGCACTGCTTCGCCACACAGAGGGCCCTGGTTTCCAAGGTAGGCCCCCGCGCCTGCGCTCCAGCTGGCTCTGCCCGTTGGTCAGCACCAGCCAGGGTCACGGGGCCCTGAGAGAAAATACCCGCCCTCCAAAGTTCAAGGGGAAAAGGTTTATTTAGCTCACAGTTTGCAGGGGCTTCAGTCCATAGTCGCTGGCTCCAAAGCAGGATGGTCCATGGCAGGCAGGCATCACAGAGGAGAAAGAGCTCCTGGCGGGCAGAAGGCAGTGAAGCAAGGGAAAGTAGGAGCCTCTTTCTGTCCTTGGTGTTGTATCCAGTTAGGGCAGTGCCAGTCCAATCAGGTGGTTTGGCAATCACATACCCGTAATCCTAGCACTGCACTGTAAATCAATCATACACTGTAGATTCAGCCATCCCTGAGAAGGCCCCACGCGTGACTGCAGGAGGCTTTGGGGGACAGCTGGACACAGCCGCAGCGGGCATGTTCTGTGGTTAACGTGTGTGGTTAAAAGTGCGAGTGATTACCTGAGACTTGATTTTACGTGGGTGCCGTGCTATTGCCTGTCTTTAGCAGTTTCTCATTTTTGTGGACCATCGTTAACTAGTATGTGGTCTAAAAAATAGGGGCCCTTCTGTGCATCAGAATTACTCTTTAAAAAATTCCTCTTCACCCTGTTCTGTCTGTTACTGTTAATCTCAGTTTATCAAGAATTTAATGTATAGGCAGTTCAGTCCAGGGAAACCAGTGTATCCTATGGTGAGTGGAAGATACTTCTTTTTGTTCCACTGCTTCACATATGTATTTCCCATGTTTATTTTCTCCTGGAAGTATGGTAGGGGTATGAAAAGTAACTCCTTCATCCTCCTCCTCGTCTTAGAAGGTGGAATACTGTGACATTAATGGGATTAGCCAGCGAAAGCATTTCTGGGCTCCTTTGTAATGGTAAAAATAGAGAATTCTCCTGTGTTGGCTACGGTACCGTTTCACGCGTGATCTGGTGAACGCCTCTGTTCTACCTCGGGACGAGAAGCCCGCCTCGGTCACACTGCCAGCTAGGAATAGTGTTGCTGGTGCCTGCACCAGGCTGTCCACTGACCCGCACAGGTCCAGCTTGTATCTTCCCCCGGTCCTTCTTTGCATTCCTGGCTCGGGCTCCCTTCCCTGTCCTGGCAACTATCACTGTGTCACCACGGACGTCTCTGTGCTGTCCTCCTAGTTCCCGGAGCTCCTGTTTGAAGAGGAGACCGAGCAGTGCGCTGACCTGTGCCTGCGGCTGCTCCGACACTGCAGCAGCAGCATCAGCTCCATCCGCTCCCACGCCAGCGCCTCCCTGTACCTGCTCATGCGGCAGAACTTCGAGATCGGCAATGTGAGTACCTGAGACACCGTGCAAAGCTCAGCGCCTCACGGGGACAGCTCGGGCACACAGCTGTGATAGTGTCCTGGGGTTTGCCTGTGTGTTTTGGGTCTAATCTCGTATTGTCTTGATATTGTTCGCTTTATCAATATCTTACAAAAGTCCGAATCTCTGCTTTTGCTTCCTGTAGGAAAAAAACATATGTAGTGTATATTGCAATATATGTACATAACTAACATACATGATAATACAGACTTAGATAAATAAATGTTAGTACATAACTAACATACATGATAATACAGACTTAGATAAATATGTTGAGTAGTTTTAAATTTTAATTATCACCAAGTAAAAAGTAAATAATAAAATTAAGTTTGTGTATTAATATTGTATGATTACATGTCATAACCTTTAAAAATTTTTTCATTTAACTTTTTTGTTATATATTACATTCACATGTTGTATTTAATCTCTTTTTGACCCACATTTTTAACCATTATATTTACTTATGTAAATATTTAATACCACGAATTTCCCACTAAACACTGCTCTTGTGTCTCTGGCTAGTTCTCATACACAGTGGCTCTGTAATTTTGGTTTGTGTTTTCCTTTTTGCCTTGTTTCCAGGTTTTAATGCTGATTTAGTTGGTTGTGTTGTACTTACACACAGGGCCACATCACTTCTCCCCTCATGCGCTGTGTGTGTTAGCACATGCACGCCCAAGCCCATGGTCCATTATTTGAACTTGCTATAGCACCTTAAGAGGTATTTTTATTTTCAGAATATTGAGATAAACATCTATCAAACAAATATACCTTATTTATTACATTATTCTGCTTTCTCTATTCATGTTGGGTTTTTGGCCCACTTAGTGGACTGATAGGGCTTAATTAAAACCTATCCATGAGTTGTCTTTTTTCCCTTTTTAGCTCTTATTTGATGTATTACTATTGATAACTATTACTTCTTCTTTTGAATTGTAGAGCATCCTTGGTTTCATTCAACACTGTGACCTTTTAGGCCCAAATTTCACCTTGTATGATGTTAACATCTTGACCTCTGCTTTCTTTTTAATTTGAACATTCTTCATTTATTTTTGCCTCTTTATTTTAGGTATATTTGTCATATGCATCATATAGCTGAATTTTGCTTTACAATGCAGTCTCCTCTTTGAATTAAACTTTTTCATACTTGTTATTACCACATCCCAGGATTCTGTTGAATTAGTTTGTTTGCCTTCCCCCTTGGCTCTGCCCTCACTTAAAAATTTTGTGTTGGTTATATTTACTTAGACTCTGTGATCGTGCTTATCACATTTGAGGAAGTTTATATTTTTGTTTTGATGGCTGCCTTTATAATTATGTATTACTCCCATTCCTCTGTTTCTTTAGGTCATGCTTATTCTCAATGAGGATAGTACTGCCACTAATAGAGTGAAGCTGTATTGTTGTGGGGTTGCGGGGGAGCTGTTACTGTGGTTTATGGCCCTGGAGAGTTCAGCACTGTGCAGTAGCATCTTTTTCCAGTTTATTTCCCTCAGTGGTCCTGGTTGGCATCACATGAGCTGCATTGACATTGAGTTTGTGGAAGGTGAAGAACAAAATGTGTGCAGAATCAGTGTTACAGGGTCTGTGCATTAGACATGTTAGGTATATTTATGGTCTTTTTCCTGTTTAAAAAAAATGGTATTTTAAAACTGGTGTTACAAAAAAATAGTAGTGAATAGATTGGTTGTATTGGAAGACTTCATCCATTGCGTGATCTCAGAGTCACATATGAAGAGATTGACATCCATTGGCCGTATTGTGGATATTGTTTATGTTTAAATCTCAGTGTTTTTGTGTGTGACTTGGGCTTTTAAAAAAATGTAGTCTCTGTATTAGTTAGCTTTTGTGTTGCTGATACAAAATATATAACATACATAATTAAAAGGAGAAAATAATTATTTTGGCTAATGCTTTCAGAAGTTTCGTCCATAGTGGGCGTCACCAAGGTAGGAGCATTGTGACTGGTGAGCATTAGCTTGGAAAGTTGCCTCATTTATGGCCTCTAGGAACCAGAGTGGGGAAGAGCCAGAGAGCGCCTCTGGAGGAGCTGCTCCCCAGATCATGCCCCTGCGACCTGCACGGCAACCCCAGAGGGTGCTGTCCTGGTGGGCCTCCTCCTGTGTGTCTCCCAAGGTAGTCGGGTTGACAGTCAGGCTTGATGCTCAGGTTCTCTAAGCTGCTCAGCCCATCATTAATCAGATCAGTTGCTGAGAAGAGAAAATTTCAACAATCTCTGAATGAGAGTATCTAGCAGATAGTTAAGTGGAAACCTATTTCATATAGTAAAAGGTAAAAGTTAAGTTCTGAAAATGATTTTTTTTTCTTTTTGGTACCGAAGTTTGAACTTACGACCTTGCACTTGCCAGGCAGGCACTTAATGCCACTGAGTGAAATCCCTGGCCCAGTAAAATGATTTTTAAGAAACTACTTTTTTATTTTCTGAACAAACAGCTATTTCAGATTTTAAAATTTGATTGCATTGCTATTGTATTTATAGAAGTGGCTAATGTATGGCTAATTATTTAAATTAAGCAATTTATATAACTTATTTAAACAAAAAGATGACTTTAAGAGTTAATCAGCAACTGGGGCTATGAAGTTAAATACATAGTTTTCAGATTTTTAAATTAAAAATTTATTTGGTCATCCATGACTTTGCATTAAGTAAAAAGTAAACTTTATATCTAGTCTTTTTATGTATAAGACCAAATGTACAGGAGCCCATACATATACAATACATCTCTGATATCAGAATTTCACAGGGAAAGTGGTTAGAAAAGAAGTGTGCACCAGGGTTCTGGAGAGGTGGAGCAAGACACTGTTTTAGTGAGTGGTGATAAACTTGCTGCTTTTCTCCATTCTGTCTGCCCTGCTTTCTGCTGACCACAATATTTTAATAAAGTATCTTTCTTAGTATTTATATTTGTGCTATTGAATATGTAATACTTTGTCAACTTCAGGTCACTCTGATTTATTTCTTGTGCAAATATAGTTGTGTTTTCCTTTCTGTCTTCTTCCTCCCTCCCAGTTTTATCTTTGTGCTTAGTTCTGCTTATAAAATATTTTGGGTTTTTGTTTTGATCATCTCTTATTAGGACTACTGTGTATTTCCCTGGTTCTTTTTTTGTTTTTCCTGCAGTACCAGGGATCGAACTCAAAACCTTGCACCTGCCAGGCAGGGGCTTAAGCCACTGAGCCAAACTCCCATCCCTATTTTTTTTGAGGTAGGGTCGTACTATGTAGTTCAGGCCGACCTTGCTCACGTAGCCCAAGCCAGCTTCGAACTCACAATGCTTCACCTCCTGAGTGCTGAGATCAAAGGCATGCGCCACCATGCCCAGCTTTCCCTAGTCTTTGATGCTGCAAAGTTGACTGTGCTTGTAGGGCAGCAAGAGTACTTGTGAAATTTTTGTCTCAGACTTCAGTAATAAAAAGCTTTTAAGAAAAATTGGCAAAGCCGAATGTGGTGGCACACGCCTCTAATTCTAGCACTTGGGAAGCTGAGGCAGGAAGATTGTTGCAAGTTCAAGGCCAACCTGGGCTACAAAATGAACTGAAGACCAGCCTGAACTGTATAGCAAGACCCTGACTCAGGAAGACCAAAAATAAAAAGAAAGAAAGAAAGCAAGAAAAGGAAAGGAAAGAAAAGAAAAGAAGTATCAGGGACCCAGCCTAGATCTCCAATCTCCCAAATGAGTGCACTGTGAAGGCTTAAATAAATGAAACAAGTGGTATGATTTTAGTGCTCCAGGAGGATCAAAGCCCCTGCAGAGTTCTTGACTCTGTGGCTGTCATGAGGGCTAAGACAAAGACCTCTCTCCATTGCCCGTATTTATCATCAAAGCAGACAAAGAGAGGGGATACTGAGGAAAGCATGGGAAATGAGCAGGACCTTGGGAGTCACTTGAAAGACTTTTCCAAGTATTAAATTGTGCCAATTACGGAGAACTGTCTTATCTCCATGATGACATTTATGGTGGGAACAGGACTGCAGCTGCAGACTCTATCTATTTACTTGAGTCTGAGCCAGGCGTCTTCAGCAGTGACCTTATCTTGCCCTTTGAGGTATCTCTGACATCACAGATCACTACAGATCTCCGTCAGGACCAGTGATTCATAGAGGTTCCTTACTATGAATCAGCTCCCATCGCCAGGCAAGGGGCTAGGCCTTGGACAGGCTAGATAAACAGAAAGCCAATTAATTAATTTTAAACCCTGCTCAAAGCCCCTTCATAGTGGTCTCCAACAAAGAAAGATCAAACTTATTAGACAAAGAACACTTAGTAGGAGAGGAGATGTACTTCATTATTTTTTTCTGGCTACTCAAGAGATTCATGGTTTCTATTTAAATTAAATGCCTTTTGTAAAGGATGGCATTGACTTGATTTTTGTTAATTTTTTTGGGTGCAAAGTGTGGGGCCAGGGATTTAGCTCAGTGGCATAAGCACCTGCCTGGGAAGCATGAGGTCATGAGTTCAATACCCAGTACAAAAAAGTCAAATGAAAAGAAAAAAAAGAAGATTGTGTTCAAAATATGTACTTTCAGCTGGGTGTGGTGGCGCACACTTTTAATCCCAGCACTCAGGAGGCTGAGGCAGGAAGATGGTTGTGAGTTCGAGACCAGCCTGGGCTACAAAGTGAGTTCAGGGCCAGTCTGAACTGCATAGCGAGACCTGTTATGGGTTCAAAACCAGCATAGGAGACCAAGCAGCCAATTGGGAATTTAAAAGAACCTTTATTTAGCTGGCCGGCAGCTGAACTGTGTACTCTGCGCAGGGAGACAGCAGAACAGCCACGACCCCTCACAGCAGGCAGAATTTAAAGCAAAAAAACCAGATCCTGATTAGCACAGTCACCCATTACTCTTGGCTAAATCTAGGTAATTTTTCTTGAAACTTGGCACCTGGGACAAAGAACTTGGTTTAGCAAACACATTATTTAACATACGTGTGTTCTTTTAGGGGCAAACTGACCTCAGTGTACTTCCTCTTAGCCACTTTTCACACTCTGGGGTGATCTGGAGGTCAGATTTGTGGAATTTTCCTATGTGAGCCATCACAAGACCCTGTCTCACAAAACGGGACCAGGGATTTAGCTCTGCAGTGTAAGCACCTGCCTGGCAGGCATGAGGTTGCGAGTTCAATCCCCTGTACCAAAAAAAAAAAAAAAAACAGTGTACTTTTGATTCATTTATTTCAGAAAATTTTCTCCAGTATAAAATTGTATGTTACTGGATATGGTGGCATATACTTGTAATCATAGCACTCAGGAGGCTGAGGCCAGGGGATTGCTGCAAGTTTGAGGCCAACCTGGGCTACAAAGTGAGTTCAAGACCAACCTGAACTTCATAGTGAGAACCTGTCTCAAAAAAAAAAAAAAAAAAGACAAAAATAATTAAATTAAACTGTATATTCATTTTGTTTCAGTGTTTGGAATTTCCTCTGCTGGATACCAGTTATACATACATTGGCTGTTTTGGACTTTACTTTCTCTTTTTTTTTTTTTTTTATGCGGCACCGGGGATTGAACTCACAACCTCGCGCCTGCCAGGGCAGGCGCTTAAGGCACTGAGCCAAACTCCCAGCCCTGGTTTTTTGAGGCAGGGTCGCACTATGTAGCTCAGGCCGGCCTTGTGCTCGCGCTGTAGCCCAAGCTGGCCTCGAACTCACAATGCTCCGCCTACCTCAGCCTCCCGAGTGCTGGGATTAAAGGCGTGTGCCACCACGCCCGGCAACTTTACTTTCTACCTATCATTTTCTTTTTCCTTTTTAATGTTTTTAAAATTTCATCTTTATTTCTATTTTTTTCAAAATTGTCTTGTTCCAGCTCATACCCTCCTAGTTTATGTTACAGACTTTCGATTCTTACCATCTTTCCTTGTGTTCTTATATTTCTGCCTTGTTTTTCTTCCTAAAGCTAAGTGTCTTCATACTTTTTATAATTTAAGGTGAAATATTTCATTAGAATTTTCCTCTGCTTTATGACAACTTCCTTCGAAGTACAGTCAGACCTCACGTACCAGTGTTGCGGCCAGTGACAGACACCTGTGCTGTAGGGGCCCTGGCCCAGGACCGCCAGTCTCCTGCTCCAGGGATACAGTGAAGGAATGAAGCACAGGCAGGATGTGTACTTCAGTTACAAGGGAAACTGGGAAGGTCCAGGCCTCAAGAAGGGTTCCCCTGGCCTTCATTAGGTGTACAGCTTGACTGCGTTGTGTGCTGAGGGCTGCAGAAAGTGATGGGGTGAGCACGTGACATAAGCAAGGCTCACGGGTTTGAAGAGAAGAGCACAGAAACAGATCATGGTTAACTAGTAACCTGATTATCTGCTGAGACTACTGAGCTAGAAGGAATTTGGGTGAGTTAAAAGTCCTCAGATGTAGTGTTTCTCTTGCTTTGAGGTGCCAGAACTTGACAGACTATTTGCTGGTTTTGGTCCTGGCCTTTGGCCTGGAGATTAATTTCATCCCCATGCCAGCTGGGGCCTTGCCACAAGTCGCTTAGACCTAGGACAGACTGTCAGTGTACTTTATGGCAATTTTTTAATATCAATCACCACCTGCTCTGCACCCTGTCGGGCTTGTCCTCAGCACTGTTCTACAGTGGTCCTATAAGATTGTGTCTTCCAGAGTCACCATAGCCATCGTGGTTTGCGCAACTACACTGTGTGATGTTCATACAGTGGCAGATTCGCCTAAAGAGATTTCTGGAATTTCTGTTGTTAAATAGACCCATGACCATAGTGATTACTCAACATAAAATAAGTTGGATTATCTTGGTCCGATACTTGTCGGAAGCTCCTTTAACAATGTGTTTGACTGGGATTTTTGACATTATACATACATCTTGTTTAACTTTCTAACTGGTCCATTTCTGCTAGTCCTACCACATTTTTACCTAATTTTGTTCTTAAGCCAGTTTCATCATTTCAAGGGAAGTTTCTTATTTGAAGGAAAGTTGTTTTTTCCATTAGTTCTGAAATATTTGCCCTGGGATACCCCACTGTGTCCTTTCTCTTCCTTGCCCTTCGGTAGACTTACTACCTGTGTTACATTGTCTTGGCAACCTTTTTTGCATTTTCCTAATCTATGGATGACGTCGTCGTTCTCATTTTGATGAAGATGCAATGTATGGGGTTGTTTACATAATCATTTTTTTATACTTTCCTGAAATTCAGGAGAAGTGGGTAATTAGTATTTCACACTGCTTTATTTTTCCTTGGTGCCATGTCCTCCCTTAATTCAGAACATAATATTCTAGTTACTTTATAGGTCTTGTTTAGTTTTGCAAATAAAATCTCTATAATTTGATGATGCCTAGAGTTTTCTTGGTACATTTTTTCTCTTTTTAGGAAAGTTGTACTGTAGAATGAAAAGGCAGTTGATTAGATTAGTATCAGGTAGTGCCTCTGTGAAGGGAACGGGTAACTTAAAAGTGGCAGAGACCTGTGTGGTTTATTTATTCAACAGACATTGAAATATTGAACTGTGTCCTAGGTTGGTCAACTGTCTATTTTTGTTGTGGACCACAAATTCACAATGGCTAGTTTTATATCCTTCCCTAAGGTATGAATGGAGGCATGGGATTTTTGGTATCACCTTTTTGAGATTTCTCATTATCCCATTGGGGTGGACAAATGTTTCCCGCCTACTGAGACTAAGCCTAAGACTTCCAAGCCTAAGACCACTAAGACTAAAACTAAGACTACTTAGACTATAGCTGCTCCAGGACAAGATCCTCGAGAGTTTAAGACCACCACCGCCCTCTGAGTGGTCCTACAATCCCCTTTTCAGTCAATAAATACTGAGTTTCTGGCTGCCTCATTGCCTTTTGTTTCCCGGGGACAACTGGTCACCCCAGTTCCCCACTGCACTCCATTTTCTCTTGCCCCTTCTCTCTCTCGCTGTGCACTATAGCACCTGGCAGGAGACTGGAGGCTCACTGCAGGGGTCCCCAATAGTAGATAGAGGCAGTAAGCAGTGCTCATCTAATAACAGATGAACCTGCTCCAGATGGTTCTGTGTGGATTATGTAAACTAAGGAAAACAGCGAACAGTGAGTCTCACTGAGCAGGTGTTACGTAGCTGCTGCTTCTGAGAGGAAGGCCCAGGGCCTGTGCGAGTGCACACAGCGGGCTGGGATCAGGGCTGGGCTTTAAGGAAGAGCAGGTGTTGGAAGTGGGATGGAGGGTGAGGGCCCCAGTCAGACGGGTAGGTGCTGGGCTTTTTAGGTGAGGAAGATGACACACAACTGGAAAGCCATGAAGATAAGAGGAAGAAATGGGTGAGCACAGAGACTTTTTTTTTTAGCACTTCTTAATGGTTATGGTGGAAGACAGAAATGAGAGATGAAGTTGTGGGTTCAGAAACCTAGACTGTTAGAATCAATGGCAGATATTTATCACTGTCAGGTCCTACTAGATATCTGATATATTTATTGAGTTGAATGTGTGACTTTTTCCTTAATACTAATGGAAAGAAGTGGAGTATTTTAAAGAGAAGAGTAGTCCTTTAGGTGTGCTTTTTGCAAAAATATCCCAGGCCCTGCTTAGAAGATGGACTCAAGGCATACAAAGGAAAGGGAGAAAAACTAGGGTGCTATTCCCGGAAGTGGTGAGGGTGTAAACCAAAGCAGTGGTGTTGGGAAAAGGGAAAGGGCAGGTGGGACCAGACCAGCAGAGGGCGTGGGTTGGAGCCTTGATGTGAAGAGTGAAGGGGATAAGCGATGGGAAGGAAGGTGTGTTAGACAGGCAGACCTCGAGGTGCTCACGAAACCTCCAGCTGGAGCCGCCTGGTAAAGAGGAACAGGCCCGAGCTCCCACGAGACATAGAAGCTGAAACCAGAAATGTGTTAGTGAAGGGAAAAGCATTGGCGAGGCTGTTCAGAGCATTTCCAGTGTGTAAAGATGGCTTTTGACAGAATTTTGAAAATACTGGAATTCAAAAAGGCAAGCAAGGAATAAAGTGAATGGAAAAGGAGAGTATAAAGAATATGAAAGCCAGTGGAAAGTGGTGCCGCTGAAATGAGGGCAGACATGGTCAGGGAGAAGGTAATCTGTATGTTTCAGTATGGAAATACATCAAATAAAATGCAGTACTGACTAAAAAGTCTTGGATTTGGTGTTGAGTAAGTTATTAATAATCTCTTAAGAGTGGTTTAATGAGAATTGATACAACAGAAATGAACTTACCCTTAGAAAGGAAGAATATATGTTGCAAATCCATCACTATAAAAGATTTTACCTTATTTTATGCATATGTGTTAAATTCCTTTCATCGTAGTGTGAACCTAATGAATAGACTACTACATCTGTGACTTAAAGATTTTGTGATGTCAGCCCAGCTCCTTAACCTCTTTTGTAAATTGGTATTTTTTGTGTCATTAATGCATACATCATAATAGATAAGTTTAAAAACTAAGTATGATTTCTGCAGGGCATGATGGCACATGCCTGTAACCCCAGCACTCAGGAGACTGAGGCAAGAGGATTTCCACAGGTTTGAGCCTGCCTGGGCTCCATACTGAATTTAAGGCCAGCCTGAACCACATAGCAAGATCCTATCTCATAAACAAACAAGCACAAAGGCATAATTTCCAGTTTGTCTTAGTTACTTTTTTCTCATTGTTGAAACAAAATACCTGTTGCCCAAAATGAAGGAAGGAAAAGTTTATTTCTTACATTTTTAGAGGTTTCAGTCCATAATCAGCTGGCTGTAAGGCAGGGTGGTGTGGCTGAGGGGCAGCCATTCATGGCGGCCACCAAACAGCAAGGGACAAACCTGGCAAGAGAGAGAAGACAGGCCTTCTTCCCGCCCTTACACTGTATGCTGGCTCCACCCCTGGGCAGGTGCAGCACTCACGCCATGGATCCCAGCGCCAGACAACAAACCATTCACGAATGCCAGACTCAGCCACGTCCATGATTACATGAGGCTTGGGGGGCAGCATCTGGATACACTGTAACATTCCACTGCTGGCCTCCCAAAGACTCATGTACATCCTTTATACAAAAGACATTTAGTCCATTTCCAAGAGTTGCCACAGTCCTAACAGTTTCAGTATTGCTGAAAAGTTTAAGTCCCAAGTCTCTTCCAAGATGGAGGGCAAAACTCCTAGCTGTATACCCCTGTATAAATGAAAACAAGGTTAAACTTCCAATATACAAAAGCACAAGATAAACATTACCATTCCAAAAGTTACAAATGGGAATACAAAGCATTGGAACCAAAGCAAGTCCAAAATCCAGCAGGGCAAACATTAAGTCCTGGAGCTTCACACTCAGCATCTGAAGTAATCTGGTTGCAAGTTCCAAAAGGCTTGAGTGACTCCATCGCCATGGCGCTTCTAGGAGTTCCCGTTCCTACAGTTTCTCTCCTGAGCCCACTCTGCTCGGTCTTTGCAGCTTTTCTTGGATGATCCACATTCCTGGCTTTTCCAAACCTCTGAGGTCTCCACTGCACCTTTGGCTTCACCTTTACATCTTTACATATTGCTCTCTCAGGGGCACACTGCTTGGCCTCCCAGACCTTTTGAAATCAGGGTGGAAGCTGCCTTAACCTCAGAACTTGTGCGTTTTCCTTGCACCTACAACCAGCGCAACGTGGATGCTGCCAAGGTCCACTGGCAGCTGGAACAGTAGCCAGGCTTTCCTCTCAGCTGTAGGGGTTGAGTGCCTGGATCACTGAGCTCTCTGAACCTGATTATGAGAAACAGATTCTCCGTGCTGTCACCATTCTGGAACTTGGTGTGGCCGCCACCATTTTGAAATCTCCTGTGGCCTCTGCCTCCACTCTGGAACACGGCACTCTGCAACTTTGTCCTCCAAGCAGTCTTTCACTTTTACAGTTTTGAGGCTGCAAAGAGTGGAGACCCGCTGCTTCCCAGGATGGCCCAAGGCCATCTTTTTTGTTTCTCTTCCTTCTCAACAGTCAAGGTCTCAGCTCGATCTTTATAGTCCACAACTTTCTGGTCAGACTCAAAACGTTTTAAATCATCCTACTGGGCTCTTTGCCCTTGATTTGCAACATAAATCTGGCTAAAAGCCCCCAACAATAGCCAGACCACCACCTCAACATTCAACTGCCTTGAAATTTCTTTTACCAGATTAATCAGTCCTCCGCCCTTAATCTCAGTCTCAGGCAAAGTCTCTGGGCACGAACAGAATGCAGACAAACTTTCTGCCAAGCTATAACACACATCATGTGGAGTCCAACAACCAATGCAGTCCTTCTTCCCAGCAGAAACCTCCCGAGCCTGTTCTTTACCAGCAGGCTTTCTATCAGCCTTCTGGTCTTCTGAGCTCTGACCAGTATCTCCGCTCTAGAACAGCAAAAGCTGTTCTAGCACCACTCTTGCAGGTGACATCTCCGAACCTTTCCAAACTCTTCCCACAAGCCATTTCCAAAGGCTGTTGAACCACATGGCCAGGAATAGTCACAGCAATGGCCCCACTCCTAGTGCCAAATTCTGTCTTGGTTACTTTTCTCTTGTTGCTGGGACAAAACACCTGATACCCAAAAGTAGGGAAGGAAAGGTTTATTTAGCTTACAGTTTTTGGAGGTTTCAGTTCATATTCAGCTGGCTGTAAGGCAGGGTGGCGTGGCTGAGGGGCAGCCATTCGTGGTGGCTGCAAACAGCAATGTGCAGACCAGCAATAGAGAGAGAGACACGCCTTCTTCCCGCCCTTACACCATATGCCGGCTCCACCCCTGGGTGGGTGCAGCACTCACACCACCAATCCCAGCGCCAGACAACAAACCTCTCACAAACGTCAGACTCAGCTGTGAGGCTTGCAGGGCGGCATCCAAAGACACTATAACACAGTTCAACATAAAACACGTGGCTTTTTTGAAAACCCTATTTGGTAGAATATTATAGCAGAGTTCTAAATTTTGTTTCCTTTATAAAGTAACATTTTAACACGCACATTTCATTACTTTAAAAAAATATTTTGCTGAGAAGTTTTTTTTTTAACCAGATACTGTTTTTTATTTTAGTGTGGAGAAAATAAGCACTTTCTACTTGAAGCTTTTGTATATTAAATACTGACCTGGTAATCTCTGTGTTATAGAACTTTGCCAGGGTTAAGATGCAGGTAACAATGTCACTGTCGTCCTTGGTGGGCACATCTCAGAATTTTAATGAAGAATTTTTAAGACGTTCTCTGAAGACTATATTGACATATGCCGAAGAGGATCTGGAGCTGAGGGAAACGACATTTCCTGATCAGGTCAGATTAATCTCTAAATTATTAATTGGAATAGATTTGTGAAATGGGTACTTTCCTAGGTGTTAAGTGTTACTTCTTTGCTAGAGGCTCTTTTGTAGATCTCATACGTTGGAGAAGACTGTTAAACTACTCTTTCTTTTGGGATAGTTGCATCTTTGTTGTTTAATTCTGTGCTGTGTAAGGAGGATAGTAGAGTCAGGCAGTATAGACAGAAGTTTTATGATAAAACATTTGCACTTATTAAACAACAATGTGCCTTAAAAGAAATTAAAGTTTCTCCTACAAATTACCTTCCAGTAAAATCAGAAACATAGAAGAAAATTTTCTCTTTTACTCTTATTTCTTATATCCCTACAGTTTATTTCTATTTTATAGCTCTACTTGTTTCCAGACAAAAGAACTGAAAAAAAATCTTCTCATGAGTTTCTATAGTTTACTACCCTTTACTTACCATATCCCAGCATACTGTACTATATCCATATTTATTATAATATATTATGTATACAAATAGTATGATTTGTTTCGAAATCCTCAGACTCTCATCTTCACGTCCCCGAGGTTACTTTAGTGATACTGAATGACAACCTTGTGCTGCAGGTCCAAGATCTGGTTTTCAATCTCCACATGATCCTTTCTGATACGGTTAAAATGAAGGAGCACCAGGAGGACCCTGAAATGCTGATTGATCTGATGTACAGGTAGCACTTGTTTAATTTACTTACACTTTGCATAATGGATTTAACATTAGATGAAAAATAAGTATACAAAAAGTATTGAAGTGATTTTTCTAATGGTAGATTGAATAGTCACTGAGTAGTTTGGGGCAGAGTTTGAGACCAGGTGGGTTATGTAGCAAGTTCAAAGCAAGCTTTGGCTGCATAGAGAGAAGAGACCCTGTCTCCCACAAAACAAAACAAAACAAAACAAAACAAAACAGCACTTTGCCCAGGCTGCTTTTTCAGATTTTCCCTGTCACTTCTTTCAGAAACTGTGGATCTCTGTTCAGTATATTAATTGTTTATCAAAAACAAGGATTTTCATTTTATTTTTTATCGGCATATGTTTGTAGAATGTAATGATTGCATTCATTGTGCGGAGTTGGTACATGTACGTATCATACCTTAATTTTTTTACCCCCTTCTCTCCCCTCCTTACCCTCTCCCCCTTCTCTTGGTGCCTTTCTTTTTTGCAAAGGAAATCATAACATATATTTAACACCTTGGTGTCCTGGGTCCCAGTCTACTAGACAGTCCTAAGATCTGTATCTTAAATATACGAATCAGTCACTTAAGAAAAAGATACAGCTTATGAATGTTTTGCTGTAACTTTAATTGTCCAAATTGTAAACATAGTTATGATTAAATGTAGTATTCCTAGGGAGAAATTTTTTAAAAATCTGTAATTTCTGTTGTATTCTAGTAGATGCAGTGGTAAAATTTCAGAATTTTTCTTTACCATACATGACCCTTTATTTTTACAGTTTTGCAGTTTATTATAGACAAAACAGTTACATTCTTTTTAAAATAAAAATGAAACAATGAAACTACATTTATGTTTATTTTTTCGCTTGAGTGTAAAACTTCTCCATATTCCCAGAATGAACACAAGCACCCCCAGACCTTTAGTGGCCAGATCTTAATAAGGCATGTCTCCTTTTGCTCCTCACCCAAACTGATACAGTCCAGTCCATGGACCACAGTGACTTCTCAGAGAACACACGCTGACATTTTCACACCACTGAAGAACTTGGTTGGGTATGGTGGGGCACACCTGTAATCCTAGCACTCAGGAGGCTGAGGCAGGGGGATTGCTGTGAGTTTGAAACCAGCCTGGGCTGCAAAGTGAGCTCAAGGCCAGCCTGAACTGCATGGTGAGACCCTGCCTCAAGAAAAGAGCTTGTTTTCATAGGTGGTGTGCAGCAACACAGCCTAGGTAAACTCTGAACATGCTGTGTAAAGTCTTCCTGGCTCGGGAAGCACGTGCTAATTGAAAAGAATCGCTCTCTGTCTCCTGATTAGAATTGCCAAGGGTTACCAGACCTCCCCAGACCTGCGGCTCACCTGGCTGCAGAACATGGCTGGCAAGCACTCGGAGCGCAGCAACCACGCCGAGGCGGCACAGTGCCTGGTGCACTCGGCAGCACTCGTGGCGGAGTACCTGAGCATGCTGGAGGACCGCAAATACCTGCCTGTGGGCTGTGTGACATTTCAGGTAGGGGTCGCCGGGCACACGTCAAATCAAGGTGTGTCCTTTTTGCTTTCAGCTACCACTTGCTAGTGTTTGGAGGCCTGCAGTTTGTAAGAAAAAGATGCGCAAAGACCTGAGCCATTAATTGTCATTAATGCATTTTCAAAGAAGACTTTTCGTGGATTGTCTCCACAGTTTCTTGCCTCTGACTTAGCAGTGCTGTGTACGTGTCCTCTCCCTAGCACTTTGCAGTGGTAGCGACATCGGGGTCTGTGAAGATGAACTGCTCTCAGGGTCCTGGGGACCAGAGTTCAGCTGAAAGACTCCACTGGCTTTTCCCTGCCCCACCACCGACACCCACACCCCGCGCTCCCCGACCCCCGGGTGGCGGTGCTCTCTGTGCGGTGTAAGCCTCTCCATCCATGCCGGTCTCTGCAAAGCAAGAGCCAGACTTGCCTTTCTTCACAGCCTGTCCAGACGTGTTTGGGGTGTCACAAAGTTTAATTGAGCATTATGTCTTGTGATAGCATCAGAGTGCCAAAAGAAACTAAAACTTTCTAAAAACTAAGTTGAATGTTTTTGCAAAGATTCAGTAAAAGGTGACTCTCCAAAACAATTGCTGTTGAATTAATTGTAGACAAGACAAAAAAAAAAAATTGAGGGAAAAATCTAAAAATATAGGTTTGTTTGAAAATCCTCCAAAATCATTTTATTCTATCTTAGAGAAAAGACCTTAGACCTGCTTCAAAAATTGACAAATGAGGGAACAACTACTGTAAGTGTTTAGGTTAAAATAAAATATTTAAGATGCATGTGTGGCATTACTTTTCTAGAAATTATGGCTGATCCCAATCTCATTAGGTAAGACAGCTTTTATCATACCTGCCTTTTTTTCATAAAGTCAGTGTTTATTAGACCAGTAAAGAGACATTTTGTACCTCATTTCCCTTACGGAGTTTTGAGATCAGCTATATTAAAAAGTAATACTGTGTAAGTCTCTTTAGAAATTTATATCATCAGGTGGGCATGGTGGCACACGCCTGTAATCCCAACACTCAGGAGGCTGAGACAGGAGGATGGGTGGGAGTTCTCAAACTGCCAGCCTGGGCTGCAGTAAGACTCTGTCTCAACAAAAAAAGTTTGTGTCCTATCACTCTTATTTAGCCCAAATTGTCTTTCTCATAACTTTTTATGGTGGGAACAGTTGTCTAGAAATGGTATTGCCATTTTACTGTCACCTTCAGAAATTAGCCGGGTGTGGTGGCGCATGCCTGTAATCCCAGCACTCAGAAGGCTGAGAAAGGCTGATGCAGGAGGATTGTTTTGAGTTCGAGACCAGCCTGGGCTACAAAGTGAGCTCAAGGGCAGCCTCACTCAATGAGACCTTGTCTCAAAAAAAAAAGACAAAAAAAAAAAAATACAGAAGTTATTCGAGATTGAGCTTTACTTTTCCTTTTTCCCAGGCCTTGCTCTGCCATGGGGTTATCCCAGCCCATCCTGTAAGCCTGTCCAAGCTAACAGTATTACCTCCAGCTCATGCTTCATGTACATTTTTCATGCTAGAAAATAAATTCCATTTTGCAGACTTTTTCCATTCTTCCCCTAGAATATTTCGTCTAACGTTTTGGAAGAATCTGCAGTGTCAGATGATGTTGTATCTCCAGATGAAGAAGGTATCTGCTCTGGGAAATACTTCACCGAGTCAGGACTCGTGGGATTGCTGGAGCAAGCAGCTGCTTCTTTTTCTATGGTAGACAACTCTTATTCTTTCTCTTCCTACAGTTTTGTAACCTTAAATTATCAGCGATGTAGCCAGGCATGGTGGTCCACATCTTTAATCCCAGCACTTGGGAGGCTGAGGCAGGAGAATTGTTGTGAGTTCGAGGCCAGCCTGGGCTACAAAGTGAGTTCAAGGCCAGCCTGAACTGCATAGTGAGACCCTGTCTCGAAAAATAGGGCCAGGAATTTAGCTTAGTGGCCTAAGCGCCTGCCTGACAGGCGTGAGGTTGTGAGTTCAATACCCAGTACCAAAAAAAAAAAATATATATATATATATGTATATATATTATATATATCAGTGATGTGCATATTTATTCTCTCTGACTTGTGACCTGCCTTGCCTGTGAAATAATTTCCTCCAAGTACTTTTACAAATGTATAGGAACAAATTTTCATTTCTAAATTCACCATTGGTTATTCCTTTTTATCTTAATAACCTGTCATTGCCCCCGGTGATTTTCATATGCTTGCTTATGTAGCAGTACATACATGGTCAGCAAGAGATAGTTTTAGTCCACAAAACTTGTACCAAAAAAATATTTTCTGAAGCCTTTAAGGTAGTGGTGGCAGACCCATGGTACACATTCCACAGTGGGCTGTTGGTATCATTGAGAGCTCTAAAAGGTTCTCCATCAGTGCTTTAAGGTATAAAATAAAACCAAATAAAACCAAACTTCTCTGGGCAATTTAGGTTCTGACTAACGTGGCTCTGTACTAAGAGCCGCTCTGCCGGGTGACAGGGAGATGCCACTTTCTTAGCGCTGTGGTGCCCTTTGGTTGCATAGTGACCGTCACATGGGGGCCTGGGCCTCCCCAGGAGGAGCTTTAGGAGCCACGTCCTGATTCCTTGCCCGACTGCCTCCCATCGCCAGTCGTCTTCCCTCATCTGCGCGGTCAGGTACAGCCTCGGTGGGATGTGTATTGGCGGAGGAAAAGGTGGCCCAGTCCTGCATTGCTCGTTGAACCACGCCCACGGGGTCACTCCTTGTTCTGACTTGCCCGCTTGGTGTTCCCTGTGCCAGCACCCGGTGTAGGCGACACTGAGGTTCAGGTTACAGTAGAAGGGAAGCTTGAGGTGATGAGCAGCACGAGTTCCTTCCCCGTCCCTTGCCCTTGTGCTGTAAGGTACTGGCTGAGCACATAGGTTTAGAAGGCCCCTGCCAGAGTTCACACCCCAGCTCAGCTACTGCTTAACAGCCGTGTTACTTCTGAACAAGTCACTCGGTCCCTTTCCTGTTGAATACATACAACGATGTTCCTGCCTCACCCAGTCATCGTGTGGCTTAAACCAGTGAATCAGGTGAAGGGATTGCCACGGTGCCTGTCTCCAGGAAGGCACTTGTGTGTCGGCCACTGTCACTGTCCTTAGCATTGTTGGCTCTTAGAATCAGCTCGTTGAAATATGATGATTTCGAGATTCTCAGACGTGCTTTTCACACCCTGGAATAAGTCTCTCTTAAGATGTCTTAACTCTAGGGTCCTCGACCATCACAGTCCCAGTCCCTGGGAGGAGCTCGCAGGAAAAGCTCTTTTGCCATCGGTGTGTCTGTGTCATTTTAATAACTCACAGTGGTGGTGCATTTAGAGCAGGGGCAATGGGCGGGGTTGCAGAAATTCTTCTGCTTACATATAGCTTTATTCCTTTTTAACATGACTACATATACTGTACATGTAATGACATGTTACAAAATTATGAATTTTACTCTTTTCCAGTCTGATTTTAATTAAAATAATAAACAAGGCATTTAAGTTAGGCTGAAGATAGTTGAGTATTTGAGCTGTGTCACTGCTGAAGTACACTGCTGTGAACTGACCAGGAAATGCAAGGAGCTGATGTTTGTCTCCGTGCGCAGATCTGTCTGCTGATCCTTGAAGCAGTGGAAGCTCACTGGCCTTGGAAAACATCTCTGCGCTCTCTGCAGGGCCAGCCTGCTGTTCAGGATGAGGCTGGAGCCCAGTCAGAACCCATCCCGGCCCACACTCTGGGCGTGACTAGGTCAGCCACTGACTAGCACTGACCTTATAGCCCCCATCGGCGGAAACTGCTGACTCAAAACTGTCTCCTATTTTGTTGAAGATCAGACGATTTGAAGAGTTTTCTATAGGAGTTGCCAACTTAGTGTTTTGGAAAAGTAAATGATTTTAGTTTCCCAGGAGGCCACAGGTCATCTGATTATAAAACTGGGTAGCTAGGATTATTATGATAATCAGATTTCTTTTACTCATCTATTCAGAATTAGTTTCTGCAGAAGTGTATATGCTTGAATAAATATGCGCCTTAGTAAAGTAATTTTGGGTAGATAGAAGCAGAATGTTCATACATACCAACCCATCCAGAGGAGATGATAGGTAGTGAAAACATCTTTTGTTAAGGCTTGCTACAGTCAAAAAAAATGGTTTGCTCTTATATCTTAATTGAAAAAACTTCAGTGGTATTGTTTTAATAGAAAATTGTCAGTTTATAAATCATAACTATTTTACTTTCTTACTGATGTGTAAAAAGAAAGCAATATCTTGCATTCTTTTTGTAGGCTGGCATGTATGAAGCAGTTAATGAGGTTTACAAAGTACTCATTCCTATTCATGAAGCTAATCGAGATGCAAAGAAACTATCCACAGTTCATGGTAAACTTCAAGAAGCATTCAGCAAAATCGTCCATCAGGTAATGGTTCCAGTTTCTAGCTGTAGTTGTAAGCAGAAAGGAAACTGTTCAGAGCTTTCATGTTGCTTTGTAATTGTGTCAAACTAGATCCCATGAAATGGCCGTTTTAATCAAGTGTCACATAAGTAGTCAGAATGATGGTTCGTGGCTCAAGCAAGTCTTATTCATTAAAAAAATGAATTTCCCTAAAGTAAATGATGATCATTATAAACTTTCCATAAGCTTTTAAAAAATAAATTACTAATTAGCAAATTTTCAAACTATGATTTGTTTTTGTTTCACAAAGTAGTTTATAACTGAATTTGATTTTTAAATTGGTATCTATTTCTTTGCTGCCAAAAAGTTTTTGTTTAGGGTAGTGACTGTAACTGAACTTTAGTCTTCCTAGTTTGCATTTGATTACCCTTGATACAGTTGTAATATGAAAATAATACTTAGTGAAAATAATAAAATCAGTGTCTTCTATCACTTGACTATAATACTGTGATTATGTAAGCCACGTTATCACCCCAATTAGAATCAGATTAAACAGGGTTTAACAATGAGGTAGACTACTAGCAGCTGATTTCATTGAAGCTGAGCTCTTGAAAGGTCGGGTTGACCTTTCACTTTAGTTTGTTTCCGTCTTCCTCCTCCTGTTCCACTTTTCCCTTCCCTTTCCTGTGCTGCCCATGCTGTTACTGCTGCCACCCTGCTCCAAGAACCAGGTGGAGTGGTGATTATCCGTTTTTGTATTAGTATAGTCCCATGTGACTGTCACCTTGACCTCCTCCTTCTTTCCCATGGGCTAATCTGTCACAAGCGAATTGATATAATCCGAAAAGTAAAATAGGACTGCTGATCCTGTTGGGATGAAACTGTTTTGTCTCTCCTAAAATACTAAAGTTAAGCCAGGCATGGTAGTGCACATGTGTAATCCCAGCACTTGGGAGACTGAGGCAGGAGGATCGTTCTAAGTTCGAGACCAGCCTGAGCTACAAAGTGAGTTCAAGGCCAGCCTGAACTGCGTAGTGGGACCCTGTCTCAAAAAGTAGGGCCGGGGATTTAGCTCAGTGGCTTAAGTGCCTGCCTGGCAGGCACGAGGTTGTGAGTTCGATCTCAAAATAAGTAAATAAATAAGTAAATAAATAAAATACTAAAGTTAAAAAAACAAAGCCCCAGGTTGATTAGGTCTCATGATTCTGACAAGAGGATCTTTTAGTCGGTTGTTCGGACACTGAAAGGAATTTCATCCCAACTTTCAGAGCTGCAGACCACAAATGACGCCTGTCAAGTCTGGAAGATCTAGAGCCAGTAGTGTCCGAGACACTCATCCATTTGTGTCAGTGACGTGAGCAGAACTACTGTTTGTGTCTCAGTTTCACCAGGACATTTCGTGAACCACAGCTCACTGTAGCGCCCTAGTCCAGACACACAAGTGAGACAGGCAGCCCATTCTTCCCCCGAAACTTGTCCTTTCACTTAGAGAGGATTTTTACACTTTTCACTTAAGAAAAACTTAACAAATTTTAAAAGGCAAAATCTTAGCTACTAGGTTTTGAAATAACAATTCATCAAATTGTTGTAGATATTAACTTGAAAGAATGTGCTGTTTTAAATGTCTTGTCATCTTCCATTCCTAGAGACGGATTATGGTATGGTACCTTACACTATTGAACTTCCTGTGACGTTTTTTGTTGTTGTTGTTCCTTTTAAACAGTCTTTTTTTGTTTGTTTTGTTTCGGTTTTTTTTTTTTATGACTTGCCCTTTTTACTTTTTATTATACAGAGTACTGGCTGGGAGGTAGGTGGTAATGCTTTAGTTAGTTAAAGACACTAATAGATTGATTTGATCAGATTTGTTATGCCAATGCTTTGCCCACATGTGCTAGCTGTGGGTGTTCTGTTGCTATCTGCTATCGACTGAATTCATTAACCAAAGAAATTTTGTTGAAATAACTAAGTTATTTTAAGAAACTTACTGTTAAGAGGTGGTAGGCAGTGCATGGAAATCCTTTTGTTACACTCCTGCGATTCTTTGGTGAATGAGCCACGTGTCATCACTTCTGTTTGTTTTTACCCTTTGAAGCATTTCTTTCATCAACATTTACACAGAGATTCCTTTTTTAACAATGTCGTTTCACTTCATTTTACAGAGGTCGATTTATGTAGTATTGCTCAGAGGTATAAACAGAAAATACTATCTGTATTCATCTGATCTAAGACATCATCAATTATAAAAAATACTAATTTATATGTTTTTACGAAAGAAAAATCTAGTTGAAAGATGAATGCCAACTACAGAGATACTAAAATGCAGGCAAAAAATGTGAGAATTGATGAAATACTGTGTTAACTTGGTCTTAAGACCCTTTGCACTGAGTATAAGTCCTACTGAGGAAAGAAATTCAGTTTTGTCATTTAAATTTCATTGGGGGAAGGGATAAAGAGATGGAGAGAAATTGCAATTTAATTTGATCTCATATTCTGACAGTGTTTGACTTACTAGCATTTTATGTAGACTACTTGTGCTTTGGTTTGTATAGTAGTTAGGCTTGTGAAGAGTTAGTATGAATTAAATCTTACCTGAAAATTGCCAGGAAGAATTGTTAAATATCGATTTATATCTTTCCGTAAAAGAATTATACACTAATTTATTTTAACAAAGTTAAGCTAGGTACTAATAAATCAGGTTTATTTAACGCTAGGTGTATGTATAAAGTTGTCTGTTTTGCCTATCATTTTGTAGTCAAGTCTATGTTGACTAAATAGCTTAGAGTTCTCTGATTGACTTTGCATTTGAAATCCTTGTTTGGGGACCCAAGTAGGAAACTTTAGGAGTAAATGTTCCAACTAAGTTTTCTTCCATTTCTGAAATAGTACCTACCTTTTGCTTATCTTTAGGTGAAGGCAGGACTTAACATCTCCACTTTAATTCTCTTGGTTCAATATGTGTGACCTTAGCAGTACCTAAGATGATGTGTACCAAGACTTGCCCTGATCACCTCTGAGAGATAAAGCTGCATATGTATATTCTACGCAATAGAATTAGTTGATAATTAGACATACAGTGAAGATTAGAATGAGTTGAAACCTCTGAGCAGTTTATTACTAGTCTGCGTGATGCTAAATCGACCCCTGCACGGTGTAATTCTCACTGGTTATGACATTAATATCATTCTGTCATCATGTTGACTGCATGACAAAAGTCACACAAACTCTTCTTTCTTGTGTATAGACTTGCCACTACCTTTTACTGGACCTTTAGCTTTGTAGTTTCTAAATTTGTTGCACGTTTGTTTTTGCTTTTCCCTTGTAAAACTTAAATGGATGCTTGCATTTTAAAAATGTGTTTGCTGCCATTTGCTGCTTAATTGTTTTGAAATTTCCCTAATTAAAATGCTTTCTGTTTTCTCTCTTGCCCCTGGTTGCTGACCCTACTCCCTACTTTTACTATTGTCTGTTGTGGTAAGTTTCTATCTTGTGAATATTTTTCTTTTTGACTGTTAGAAAACTTTAGTAATTTCATTTTTTCTAAAATCATGTTTCCTAGCTAATTTCTTAGTATCCTCTTAGAACTCTGCCTGGATTGAGATTCAGTCAGGATGATTTATACATTGTTGAAAGGCCCTTTGAATTAATAATGTTCTGATTTACAGGAAAAGCCCTCTGGGTTTGTGATGTATTAGCAATGTGTTTCATTTGCTTTATATCCCTTGGTTCCACACAGATTGAGCTAGCAAAGGTTTTGGAAAGTGAGAGTGTGAGAAAGAACACAAGTATGCCTGTAAAAGGTAACTCTGAAACTTGATAGCTAACAGTTTGGTAAAGTCTTTGGCATACAGAATAACACCGTGACCTTTCGGGAATCCTGTGGCTGTTACTTCCTCAGCTGGTTTCCATTTCATAGTAACTGTTAGTGTTCACTTTTATCTTAACTTTTCCCAGAGTCCTTTTATTTTTCTTGAATAGGAAGTAAATCATCTCTTCATTAGTGCATTTTAAATTATTTTCAGAAGACAAATGTTTAATTTCTATATGAAAAGATTTTTTAACTTTCATATTTTGTATGTACATATTTATTTTCAAAAGATACATTTGACCTTTGTCAAATAGGGATCAGGTTATGTTCAGAAGTACACTATCACAAGTTGTTATTTTTCAAGAAAAGCAGTCTCCAAATGTGGACAACAGTCTCCTGTTTTTTTGTGTGTTTTTTTTTTTTTTTTTTTTTTTTTTTTTTTTTTTTTTTTTTTTTTTTTTTTTTTTTTTTTTTTGCGGCACCGGGGATTGAACTCACAACCTCGTGCCTGCCAGGGCAGACGCTTAAGGCACTGAGCCAAACTCCCAGCCCTGGTTTTTTTTTTTTTTTTTTGAGGCAGGGTCGCACTATGTAGCTCAGGCCGGCCTTGTGCTCGCGTTGTAGCCCAAGCCGGCCTCGAACTCACAACGCTCCGCCTACCTCAGCCTCCCGAGTGCTGGGATTACAGGCGTGCAGTCTCCATTTTTAACAAGATTGTGAGTGAGGTATTTAAAGGGAATGCCCCACCCTCGGAGAGGTATCTTACAAGTCTCCAGAGAGGCTGGAGACGATGCCGTTAGCTGTGATACAGTCACATTCTACTAGATCCCCAAAGAAATGCAGGCTCCTCTAACGGGAGGCCGAAACCTTAGAATGGCCCCGTGCTCCCTTGCCCGTGCGGCCTGCCCTGAGGGTGCGCCACGGGGCAGGGGGCCGGCGGTGGACGGCCTGAGGACCAGAGTGAGCACAGCTTCCCGGACCCTCAGCCCTTGGCGTTTCTCGCGGTCCCGGCCAGCCAGGCACAAGGGAGG
>RJWM01001392.1:0-158044 GCA_004363535.1 Dasyprocta punctata | reverse complement strand
CTTTTATTTGAAGAAATAAGAAATAAATGGTTTCTATTTGTTGATGATTTATAAAAAATAAAAAGTTTCCTATGAGTTTTAACAGGTACAGAGCCAGTTATTTGCATTTATATATTTCACATATTTTTCAAGCATATTGCTCAAGGGCACCTTAGGGAAATCATTCATCATGCTTAAAGATGAAGAAAATACATCATACTAGTTTGTCTCTCTTTACTATTGTTAAGACAAAAAAGTCCATTGTTTGAGGCTTACAAAATTTTCTTAGGCAGTTACATTCATTTCAGTGAGTAGGGAGGCACTGTGGACCACATCACTCCCATACCTACTTATCTACAGGGCATTTTTGATAGCAGTTCCTTCTTGTACCATCTCTTCTATGACTTGCAGCTAGGCAACTGGCCAGAATGTCACCGAATCTCTAATGAAACTCACTGAATTGATCACATCCTGTGTGTGTGTGTAAGCAAAGTACACAGTGTTGCTATTGGGGTTTTTGGAGGGCATACTAAAACAAAAGCAGGTTTTATTGAACTAGAAAATTCTTAAATAATCACCTCTAATGTGGAAGACACAGTAGTAATCAAATTATTTGATGAATATTTGAATGAAATTATTTATTACAGTAAAAGACATTGTCATTAACCCCCCTCAAAATATTTCCTCTCATTTTGAAAGTATAGATCCCATCATTCTTGCTACTTTGTGAGCAGTTCTAGAAGTCATCTTCTATAAACATCTGAAATTAGAGTGAATGCTGCTCCAAGTGTCATCCAACAAAAAGGCAGGCTTCATGATAAAAAAAAAAATCATGATGTGTCCTCAGGTACCTTAGTAACTAGATCTAACATCATATGAATTCCAACTCCTCCTCAAAGTCAAAATGCCTATGAAAGGTAGACATTTTCCATCAATTTAGGATATCAGTATAGGCATGGAAGCAGAACTAAAGATATAAAACAGGACTTCCAGAACTGCTTCTCATAGTAGCAAGAACAGTGGGATAGATATGTTCATAGCAAAGGTGGGTATTCTGAGGTAGATTAATGGCAATGAGTCTCTTACTGTAATAAATTTTAAAAGCATTCACTGTATTTTTATCACAGCCAATAAGAAAGAAATGAGCATTGTCCTTTAATAAGGATATAAGAATCTCTAAAATCAAAACTTATTTTTCTTTCTTTGATATTGTCTAACACAGAATGGAAACTCTGAGACCTTTCATAACACAAGTTCCATCTGGTCTTCTCTCTCTCCGACCCCACACTCCATTCCATGCCTTTTTTTAATTTTAAACAAAAAGAAAGTAAAAAACCAAAACAAAACAATTTCACAACCAGCCAATAAGAAAGTAACAATAATCAGCACATTGCATATTATTATATTCACAGAAAATGTTTAGGATAAAAGATAAAGACATGAAACTTTGTCCAGAAAATTATTAGCACAAAACTTTTGCCTCATTAAATCAAGAGAAACCAGCTATGTGACTATACATTTTTGTTATGATTGCCCTATTATTTTCAAATAAACATTTTGCATTAAAAATGAAATCTGAAGATGACCCTGTGAAAACTACTTTTCACTAAAATTCTTTTCCTTTAACTGTCTTAACTGATTTTTTATACACATAGATTTTTTTTCAGTTCATCACACAAGTGCAACAATGTGATGGTTACATATGTGTGACTTATTTAGTTCACTGAGAAGTATGTTTTCAATAGTCACCCATTTACGAGTGAAAATGTCTAGTTTATCATGAACGATAAACCATTCTATGCTTTTGAGAATCACTGAGAATGACAGAAAGTGTTGGTCTCTACAAAGTCAACCATGAGATGGCATGCACAATAAAAAAAATGCTGGCCATCTCTCTGCTTTTGTTTTAAAGTAAATACGTGAAAATTTTAATTTGGTTTAAAAATATGAGGTGCTGTAGCCAGAAATTACTTAGAAGGTATTAAGAAACTAATACACAGGGGGAAAATACCATGAAATTATGCAAAGCATCCTTTGCTAGTCATGGTGTTTACAGAAACTTTGGATGATAGGCCTATAAACCCAGAAAAGATACATTTATTCTTAGAGTAAATTCTGTCTATTGTAGGCCCTGAGCTAAGGATTTTCAGTTCATTAGTGGCCAAAATATACAAAACATCTGAAGGATGATGATGACAGTGATGATGATGATGAAGAAGATACACAAGTCTTCCGACATTCCATCAATCACAGATTTATTCAGAGACCACTATTTGGCAGGCACGGGCACATTATAGAAACCACTATGTGTTCCTTAACATAGATTACATTGTATACGTACAGAGAATAACAACAAAAAATCCATTGATATCATATATCAAGTTTTTTTTTTAAGGATAGAAAAGACAATAATCTGGTACAAGCAGTAGTTGTATTTTTTTCTTGAGATATGGGAGGTTGCGGGGCATGGTTCAGGTGAATTTTCTGAGCTGTCTCAAGTTACAAGATTGTATAATTCTGAGTAGCTTTTAAAATGCACTTCTGTTTGAGGATAAAGGAAAAGCTGATGTCAGAAAAACCAATCACAGTATAAGAATCTTCAATATTCTGAAATTGATCCAAAAGAAGTGTAATGCTTAGTCAAACCTGTTTTCTAGAGCATACAGTCCTACCAACATGTTCACAAACAAATTAGTAAAAAATAATACATTTGTTCACTTATTTTTCCCAGGAATATTTCCTCTACTTTAAATTTTTTAAAGAAGAAACATATTTTTCCAAAAATATATTATTAAGCCTTATTTACCACTAAAGTTTTACTGAATCACTCAAGATGTGAAAACAGTAAAGAGATAAACAATATTAATTAAATTTTTTACAGAAATAAATAAATAAATTCAAAGTTTTTTATCTCGGTTGTTTTCTTGTTACTTCTTTTATGAAATTCTCTATTTTCTACAAAGGAATATGTGCTTGCTGGTCTCAGTGCTTCTGAGAAAGGGACTTATCCTCATGCATTTCAGATGAGTAAGCATGGCATAAACGTAAGAAGAATCTTGAGCATCGTCCTCAAAACCTTACTTACACAAGTAACATGGGATCAAATTTTAAATGTCCTCTATGGCCACCACGAAAACCATTCAGAGGGCACTTTGGACTTCTGGTTGGAACAAACTCACACTGAAAGTATTCTACTGAAAGCATTCTACTTTCTACCCATAGTTGTTTGTTCCCCTCACGTGGGCTGATCGCATTGCAGAGGCATGACAGTGTGTGTAGGTCACTCTGAAGCACACCTGAAAAGTAGACAGCAGAGAGCAAAAAGGAGGCGCAGTTCTAGTTTGAAGGAGGATCAAAGTGAGACGGATAAAGAGGCCAGTGAGGGCATTGAGCAGTGTGTCTAGCACATTTCCTCTCCCCTTTTATCTCTGCCTTCTCAGAAAACTACTCCAACCTTAAAAGCAAATGGGGTGCCTTTCTGGGTTGAGCTCACAGAGACACACATTTCCCACACTACTGAATCCTTTTAATATATATCAGGGTAAGCGAAAGTCTTAAGGGTGCATGCCTGTGAATATCATGATTTCACAAATGCATGTTCCTTCCATATAAGAAATATATTGAAAGACACATTTAAACTTCTTGCCAAAACACTACACAGTGGTCCCTCTCTTCCTAGGCATGCTATTTTTTGTTCCTTCAATGATAAATGCATCAAATTCATTTGTAATACAAGATTATAACACAAGACTATATTTACTTTTGCATCAGACATTCTAATTAAACTTTAATTCATATATTACAGTTCCTTGATTATGTCTCATCTGTATTACTGCTGTGAAGAGACCTGTACTTATTATGTAAAAATGAAGATGGAAAATGGCACCTTTCCTCCACCCCTATCAATTACCTGCTACCCAGACTGTTTTCTAATCAATATTCTATTCATCACTATCATTAAGGAGCAGTGGCATGCATTATCTGAAACTGAAAATTATATTATGTGTTTTAAAAATAGATGTATGTAGATAACAAGAATAACGTAATAGTGATCCTATTACTCACAGTTCAGGGATGTCAAGGATGCTGTCACACATATTTAGATTAGAAATTGCTGCAAAATTGTCTCACAGATTTCAAGTTTTGATGTAGGGCTACTTTGAAATTCCTCACATTTATTGTTAGGTTTAATGGAGCTTTCAGGCTCCTAGGGTCTGGCTATCTTCATTTATATGTGTGTCTGGGGTCCCTGAGATCATCCCATGATATGGTATGTGTCTCTTTTGGCACAGAGAGAAGAGAAACTCTTCTAATGCAAACATTGCCTTAGAGATGAGATTGCCAAGAGGTAGGCACCCTCTTTCCAACTCAGTCTGCTGACTTCTCCCTGTTCCTGTCTAGTGCAAAGTGACCTTGAGATCCCTGCAAAGTTCCAAAGCCACCTTTGTAGGCAAAAAGCATAAGATGCTCGGGTATGTCATCTAACCTCAGGTACAAGATTGCTTCCTTTCAGAGTTAATTAGATAGAAATACCCACACAGAAATGGATGGGATGTACCAGACAGGTAGTGCAGAATGGTATCCCCAGGGGTAGTCCTGGTAATAGCAGTGATTATAATTTTATTTTTGAAAATTGAGTGAGCATTCAACCTGGAGGAAGAGGGACACAGTGCAAATGTGTCTAGCTTCCTAGGTGAAGTAATTTCATAATCAATGTGACAAAAGTTGACCAGAGAAGCTTGTGGTCCCACCCTCATCATTCTCTGTACATCCTTGGACTTCTTTACAATGAGACTTTGGAGCCTTGGGTATAGAAACCACATATACATGAAATATTTCAAGCGTTTTCCTTGAGTTACTATGATCAGCTTTTTTCTTTTTCTTTCTTTCTTTTTTTTTTTTTTTTCTTTTTTTGGTACCAGGGATCCAACTCATGACCTTGTGCTTGCCAGGCAGGTGCTTTGCCACTGAGCTGTATCCTCGGCCCATGATAAGCTCCTTTTATTCACCTTACATTAGAAAATACACAAGTGAAATTATTTTTATTCAAACAAAAATCATTATTAGTCATTGGGATTTGTTGGTATAAGGAAAACATACCTATATATATTGACAAAACAGTCCAAATATTGCAGACTATATTACTCTTAAATTTTACCCTTAAATCTTCAGTTTAATTTTATTTGTTATATGTATTAAGGGAGAATATCATGATATGAACTTTGGGTTATTGTAATGTATTGTTCTTTTATTATCTAGATGATTTCAAATGACTTATAACTCATGAAACATTACTAATTATTGTGTGATTTCTCTTTGCAAATTTTTGTTGACATTTGTTTGTTCTTCACAAGAGAAGAATAAGAAAACATTTGTGATTTCAATCATCTGGCAACTAATTATTCTTTTAAAGTGTTAATTATGTCAGAGCCAATTTTTATGTGTCTATTTTGGATATATTAATTTGCTCATTATTTTTACATTTACAATATCATCAAGCATAATTTGTTGATTTTAAATAGACATCGTCTATCATGAAATTATTCAAATAAGGCACTAACACATAGAAGCCTAAATTATGCTTTGATTAAAAAGCAGTGAAAATCACATTTCTGAATTAAAAGTTTGAAGTTTCCATGACCCAGAGGTGGAGCAGGGAAGGAGTGGAATTGCAGTGTTTTCAAAGTATGGGAAATTGCTACACATTACTACTCGTCCAGAGAAAAAGGAGAGCAAATCTTTCTGAAGCTAACATTGCTCTGGATCCACGATGTCCACCGCCGTTGAAATGTCTGTGTACAAGGGATGTGCTACTTCATTGTGAGACAATAACTCTGTAATTGTTCCCACTTGTGAGATTCTGTGAACATGTTTTAATTATCACCATAAGTAGGGTAAATTCAAAGTGATGGTAATGACTCCAAATTTGAGTTTTGAAGAGCTCTTATGGTTCATTCATGTTTAATATAGTTTGTGGTTTATTTGTATGATTCTATGCCTTCAGGACACTTTTTCATGTAGTCAAGCCACGTTGTTGTTTTTCAACACAAAACTGCAGCTTTCTAATCCTTCATTATTACAGAATCTAAGGTACAAGATTATGAGTTTAACAACAAATACTTAAGCTGGTTAAACTTTAATGTTGGCTAGGAGTCACTAAGCTATGTGTGTATGTGGATGTCTTAATAGTGCAGACTGTGAAAGAAGGAATGTAAAATTTATATTAGCTGTCAAAACGGACCAAGGAAAGCCAAGAAAAATGTCTCTCATCCTAGTGTCACTTTGTAAAGAGAATGGAAATGTCTCCTCAATGGTTCCTTTTTATTCCATTTTGCTTATGTCCAAAGCCATGTATCCAAGCTTCTACATCAGCTCAGCATCACAAATATGCTGCAGTCCTAACATTCTCTTAATTCTATTTGTCTCTGTGTGCTTTTTACAAAAATATTTCTAATTAGCAGAATCTCTGAATTTAATGATACTATGAAAAAACAAAAACAAAAACAAAAAAACCTCTCATTCTTCCAAACATGTCAAACAAACTGTTTAGGGACACACTGGACACATCGCCTATCATTTTTTTTTCAAAATAAAACTCTATGTGCAATATGGTGCTTGTCTTATTTCGTATTCTTTCAACATTTTATGCTCATACACATTATATGACACTATTTCACATTTGGCTTCAGCATCTGTTGTCCTATTACTGCCACATCGTACCTGCAGGTCTTCCAGGAAAAGAAAAAAGGGAGGTTAGAGGAGGTAGGATGGCAAGGAAAAGAAAAGAATTAGAAACCAGGCAAAGTGAACCCTTTCCTATATAGTTGACATATTTGTGGCTGACTGTGCTCAAAACCCTAGTTGGTTACATATGCCAACGACAAAGAGTGACTCCCTCCCCCACCTCCCCTGTCTGCAAACCTGATTTCTTGATTGCTATATAAATACCTCAAGGCCTTCTGAATAGACCACGAAAACAACTGTGGGATATAGTTTCTCTCATATGAAAAAAGCATACAAAGAGCTAAACAAAAGGCAGATAGTAAAATATAGGGAAGTGGATTTTTTTTGCAAAGGGGACCAAGGAATGGAATGCGGAGTGAGGGAAGGAGATGAAAAAATAATTGAAATTTGTCATGTCTATGTACCACCTCCCCACAAGGACTATAGTCATTATGTACTGCAAGCATGTACCAACAAAAATAAAAATTAAAAACAAAATATTTTGCCCCCAAGTAATTTTAATAACCTACTCCACTCAGAATGAAATTTCTTGGTTTTTTTCATACACAGAATGTCTTACATGGTAACTTACTGGTATATAGATGGTGAAACATCTTGTAACTGTGGAAATTCTAAATTTTTTACCAGACAGGGGTTTCACATGAAAGTATCAACATAAATGAGGCACCCCACCTACTAAGTAACACTTTGATAAAATGATGTGATAAATGGTAGCTGTTTTTCTTCGGTGAGTACTTTTCAGTTTGCAATACCCTGCCATGTAGCGTCTATAAAAGTTGGATAATGTGCAACCTGACATTTAACCTGAATAATAATTTAGGGGGATAATCAAAACCTAATTACAATAAATAACATTGCTTGTTAATGACTTCCTAGGAAACTAGGACACACTTTCTAAGATGAGACAATTCTTTCATCTATGGTCCAAGGAGTTCTTATTCACAGATTTTCCTCCATGAATAAGCACGCAGAACAGCCCTAGAAAGTACAGCCTTGAAATTCAGAAGTGCCATAGCTGAAGTGATGCAGGATGCATAAATGATACCTTGCAACACCCAGGTAGAGAGAAACCTGTAGCTAGTCTAGTTTGATGGAGACTGCCCATTGAGCATGACAAGGCTAGACAACAGTGATATATATATATATAAAGTCAGTATGCATTTGCAGTGCAGTGCATAATGATAATGTTCACTGTGTGGAGTGATCTCACATCTTGATTCTTTTTATATCCCCTCGCTTTCCTCCATCTCTTGATCCTCATCTAGTTTGCAAAAGCTCTATCTCCCTGTTTCCTATTCGCTATATTTTACTGTGTTCTTTAATTTATATATATATATATTCTGGGTTCTAATATAGAAGAAATCATGCTACAGTTAAGCCCGTGTGTCAGATTTATCAAAGTGAGATATTATTTAAGTGCAAAATGCACCAGAGATTTTAAACACTAGTACAGAACGAACAAAGTAAACATCTCATTAAGAATTTTTATATTGAATGCATGTTATTTTAGATCTTTTGGAGTAATAAAAATATGCTTTAAACTAATATTTATCTCTACATTTTTAATACGGTTACAATAAAGTGGAAGATTATACATGTGATTTGCATTGTATTTATATTGGACAGTATTACTATATAAAACACAGAATTCAAGTGATACATCTGAGTCAATGATAAATGTTACCAAAGGGAGAAATTTCTTAAAATATATTTATTGAATTTGTTTCAAAAACTCCACTTATGCCTTTAATAAGTTATCATTTTACAGAAAATATATACACTATGAGATATTCTGCTGCTTGAGAAAGCCATAATAACTGGTCTGATTGCTCCAGCACTGGGGAACCTAATGACTAAATTCAATGACTGCTGGCAATAAAGCACAGCAATCTTTTTAATCATATCTCAATTAGCTTTAGAAGTTTCTCATTTCAGGGCTCCCAGGGGTCTCATTGCTTGTCTTTTTCACTTGAGATAAACAAAATCATCTGTCTTCTATCCATCTCCAATATTTGTTTTTGTTGTGGTGCTGGTCTTAATAAGCTGCAGTTGCTGATAGCGCTGAGCTGCAAACATCCCTGTTGTAAGCTATCCTATTCTCCAACAGAACGACTGCTCTCAGTTCTGTGCAGGGGCAGCGCGCTGGTCTCCCATGCAGCACAAACTTGCAGGAACACATGGTTGTTACTTTGGGATAATATAAGACAAAGCAAATGCGATTTGCATCTTTTACCTCTCAAAGTAGGAAGCTGGACATGCAGCATCTCTTTCTGATGGCAAAGCACTTACAGAGTTTTCCTCACTCTTTACTTAGAATAGATGAATGTATACACCATTTATACTTTTATTTATTCATCAACCACTTATCTATCATCTGAAAGTGCTAGAAATGCATAAAGAGTATACTATTTTTGCCTTCAATCAGTTTACATCCTAAGTCCCTGTCTTTATTACATATATGTAGAATCCATTTTTTTCTCTCAAATCCTTAGAATTTTAGAATCAACTTCCAAACTAATAGGAGAAGTAGGCCTATTGTAAAAACATCAGAATTCCCTCATCTGGCTCTTTCTCCCTCTTATAGCAAGCCCTCCTTTATGAGACTATTTCCTATCTGTATAAAATTCATACCACATCTATATTCATGTTTATTATTATAGTCGATGCCCATATCTGTATCTATATCTACACTCAAAGTAATACTATACATATGGCTGAAAAAATACTTCAATTGTCATTATCCTCAGTTTAAAAAATTAAGTTGTTGTATTTAATATTCCTTAAAATGGATGCATAACCTATAAAGTCCTACTAATAAACATAAAATGCAGTGAGCTTGCTTCTGGGATTAAGAAATACTGTATGACAATCATTCTCATAGCCAGAAATTTGGTGCTCTGTTCAGGACTAAAGGACTCAGCACAGACCCCTTCCAGATTCTTCCCATACACATCATTGCTTCAGGGAACAACAATTCTCAGAAGTCTGTGAGGCAGGGGGGCTGCATGTTTCCATTAGACGCAAGAATTTAGATCCAAAAAAGTGCTAAAAGCTAACTTGCTAGTTCACTGATTCCAGCAGCACAACTGATTTCAGAAAACACTGTCTTTGGGAGGAAATGTCCACTCTCTCTCTCCCTACCTAGTATGATAATATGGAGAAAGAAAGAAGGAATGCCACAGTAAGCTTCAGCAAATCTTTCCCTCTGCTGTGTCCCATGCTCCCTCCTGACAAAGGGTGTGGATCACAGAACCATAGCAGGATATAAACTGTGCTTGCTATTTAGCTTTCATTTTTCCTGACCTTTCAAGAAAGAATGCCGTCAACATACTGTCATGGGCTCCTCAAGTTTTACCACAAATTACTCATTCCAGCGAGGGGTGAGGTCCTGCTTTATTTCTTTGAAGGGCCACCTGGATCTAGTAAGTCACTCCCAGGTCATCAACTTTTTGCCTACAGAAGACCCGCAGTGAAAAACTCTCAAATTCTGATAATAACATCAGAAAACTACCAAAATAAGACATGTTTTTTCTCCCTCTCAACATCTCCAAGTTTACTCCTTTCTCTTGTTGACTGTTCAACCTGAAATCCCCTGCACGATATAATTAACTCAGTGTGCTCTGGAAACTAATGAAAACCTTAGACACTCAGGGAGCCTGGTGAAGCATATATCAACCTGAGGAGCCATCAAATGTTTTGTTAAATGGGATCTCATGCAGCCTAGGCCAATTAGTTACAATAAATGGCACAGAGCAGGGGGTAGACTCGGTGAAGACAGAACGGGTAATGCCTCTGCTGGGGAAGCAGAGGGATCATCAGGAACCCTCTTAGGAATGCATGCATGGAGAAATGACACCAAAGACTTTGTTTACATTGTTGGAATTTTGAAATTTTATGGGCAAAATCAAAAAGCAAACGACAGTTTCCGTGTGATTTGTTAAGGTCAGATTGTTATTTCTTCCATCTAGATCTGTGTGTGCGGCAGCTGGAACATTCCTTAATATATTCACCTGTCTTGTTGATCCTAAGGGTGCTGTCACTTGCGCTTATTAAGTACCTGGTACAGGGGAGGAGTGTGGAGGAGTTTTGGGAAGGAAACCAAAGAAAACAGTATGTACTCTGTGTTCATGATAGTGAGGGAAACCATTAACTAATTCAATTGTCAAAGTGAACGTTTTATTAATGCAGCACGCTCCTGCCACAAGATCACATTCATCTACAGGCAGGTGAAAATGCCTACAAAACCAGCACCTAGACCAGGAAACAGAATATTATCAATGCTGCAAAAGCTCCCTTCTTCCTGTTTGGATCAAAAAATGTGCCCCGAAAGATTCAGAAGTGGGGTTTTTGGAAGGTGATGACATTATGGGGTGCTAACTTCCTCAGTGGATTAATTCACTGATTAGTTCATAGCTGAATATGCTGTTGTGAAGTGGAGTCTGATTGGAAAACCTAAGTCATGGGGGAATATGACATGAAAGGGTGTGTTCTTGCTCCTGGCTCTCTCTCTCTCTCTCTCTCTCTCTCTCTCTCTCTCTTTCTCTTTGCCCACCCTCCCTTCCTCCTTCTCTCTCACTCTGGTTCTTCTTGATTGTTCATGATAGACCCTTTCACCATGATCCTTCTGCCTCAGAGACAGCAAAGTATGAACTGAAACCTGTGAAACCACGAGCCAGTAAGCCTTTCCTCCCTCAAGCTGTGTACATCAAGTATTTTATCCCAGCAATGGAGAGGTAACTAATGCCTTTCCTAAACATCACTAAAAAGTGTCCTAGCTTCTAGCAGATTTTTAGAACTTTATATAAATGAACTCACGCATATTGACTCTTAAATTATAAGGTTTCTTGTGCTCACCAGTATGAACTCTATAACTTTTGTTGCAATTTATGAGCCATATAAGTTTTGTTGCATGTAGCAATTGTTTTCATTCTCTTTGCAATGCAGTATTCACTGAATAAATATCCCATCACTTACTTCGTGCTGTTCTACTTTGGCTATTTTGAATAGTGCTACCATGAAGTGTCATGTGCATCTCCTTGAGGACACATATGTGTCCATTTCTGTTGGTATATATCTGAAAATGGGATGATTGAGCCATTAGGTATATCCATGTTCAGAGTTTAGATCCTATCTTACAGTTTTCTAGGACGGTTGTGCCAATTTCTACACTACCACAAGTTGAGAACTCCTTATCCTTGCCTCTCCTTGATATTACTCATAATGACAGACATATTAAGAGTATAATAATACTGTCATCAGTGGAGTCATTCTGATGAGTGTACTTCACTTAATAATCCATTGGCATGTCTCTTATGAGTAATGGCTTTGTGCATTTTTACATAAGTTTATTAGTGTTTGTATATTTGAACTACTGGTATATTATGGAAAGATATGTCAACATCGAGTTACCAATACTAAAAGTCTTCCTTAGGCTGAAAAAGCATAGATTTTGTGTCAACTACTGCTCATAGAATGTGTTTTTTCCCACCATGAGAATGCTATGACCCACTATGGTAGTTCTCCCATGCTATTCCTTCTGGAGCCTACTCCACTTAAATTTCTTCTGGGTACACATTATGTTGTGTAGGAAGCTTTGTGGCTTTGTTCACAAATTTAATTGGTCCCACTATTCTAGGAAGATGGCCACATTTGTGTTTGTGTGGGAAGATGGCCATGGTTGTGTTTGTCATCTAATGCAGAGTTCACAAACGGAAGTGAAAGTTTGCTGAACGCTTCTGTTTGTGAATGGAACTGTTCACAAAAAGAAGCATTTGTGAACTGAGGTATTACTGCATTAGTCCCTCTACTACTGGCAAATAATTCTGCATATAAGAAATGAATAGTTGCACTTCATTTTCTTACCATTTCCACCATGCTTTTAAGGAGTCATTCTTTTTCTTCCATTAACATGTAACACTTAGGGTTTGTGTTAATACCAAACACACTATACTCATTTATTAATGCAGCAGCCACTAAACGTAGACTATTAATGACTCACGTACTTCTCCAGATATTGGTGTTCCAGAAAAACAAAACATATGCCTATATAAATAAACAAAATAAGACAATGAAGGAAAATAAATTTGTAAAATGGATAAAGGGTGGTTGTGGTTGGAATGGGAAAGCAATAATTTTCACAGCCAGGGAAATCTCTTTACAGAGAGAGTTTGTGCTGAAACTCAATGGAGTAAAAACAAAACTGAAAATATATCAGCCATGTGATATGTGCTGTTCCTGTGATGGGAACAGTAAGGGTTACAGGTAGAGAGGACCGCCAGTGAAAATGCCACTCAGAGGGACATGGGGACACTCAGGGGGCCAGAGTTCTCAGAGGCAATGATCCAGGGAGAAAAGGCCGAGGCATGCTAAGAAGCAAGTTAAGAGGCTAGGCCCTGCTGTTCATGGAAAGACTTTAGATCTTTTCACATGTGAAACAGACAAACAGAGTGGACTTCAGAAAGGACAGAGACATTCTAAAAACATAGTTTTAAAACAAGAGTTGGCAAACTGGTCAATGGGCTGTGTGCCAGTTGGTATAATAAAATTTTATTGGAATACAGCCATGCATATTCTTTATAAATTGTTCACAGTTGATTTTATGCTGGTGTTGTGGTTTCATGTTAAATTCAGAGCTCAGTAGATATGGCAGAGACAATACGAACCACAAGCCTAAAAACTACTTATTGTTTGCCTTTTAAGAAGATCTTTGACTAATCTTTAAAGGGCAGGTGGCAAGAATAGATACTGAAAAACCACTCAGGTAGTTATTCATAAATCCAAGCAAGAGATGATATGAGTTAGATTGGCACAAATGAGAGGTGATGAAATGTGGAGAGATTTCCAGAACAGGATGTAATAAGGCCTATAGAATTACAGAAAGAGAGAGAGAGAAAAAAAAAACATTCTATACTCCGTGGTTAGTTGGTATGTTCTACAATTTCTGAATATAGTCCCTATTTGAAAAGTTTGATCTTTCTTTGGTAAGAGCAGTATATTTTAGTGGAAAATATTATTACTATTATTTTCAGAGTCACACATCTCTGATTATAGTCATTGACTTAGATGCTCCACAAAATGAAATCACATACCAGGAAGTAAAAAACTCACCTTCTCCTTTTAGTGCTGTGTGTCAGTAAATATTTGTTCCCTAAAATTTTTTCCTCAGACATTCAACTAAGCATAAAGTAATGAATAAAAAGGAGTACTATCTAAATAAAAACATCAACACATAAGCTCCAGGTTCATTTTGCAAATGAGACTTTCCTCCATTTGAGCCTTTTGGAAAGAAGAAATATTTCAGGGAGCAAGTCCATTTGCGGATCCATCACCCTGAATACACTAATGAGGAAATAATGAAAGCACAGCTTTTTGAAGGTGGATGAGATTGAATTCTAGATCTATGAGTGTGGTTGTCTATGTATTGGAAAATTATGACTCTTGATGAATGGGAAGATGGAAGCCATTGTGGGGAGGGTGGATAATTACAGGCAAGAAATGACTTAGGTGCTCACAGAAAAAACAGAGGCTGAAACAGGCATTCTAATTTACCCTCTTCTAAGAGATGGGAGGTTTGAGGACAGTGGGTGACTCCTGAGAAAGGAAAACAGGTTTAGAAAAATAGACAAGAGAAAAGTAAGGAAAATTCCAGATTTGCCAATCTACATAAATGTGACCTTAAAGGGTTATGGAATGCTCTCACTGACATACCTTGAGGAATAGAAAATAGGACTTCAGATTAGTTTTTATAAACTCCTACTTTGCAAAATGTGGACAAGGTCAACATGTTGCAACATTGTTTGAGTGAGCTTTTGCCATCTGGTTTAGGTTAGGGAAGTTTTTGGCCAGGGAGTTTAAAACAAGGTGGAAATTCGAAGCCAATTTTATGGGTGTGAACTGAAATGGACAAAGAGCTGTGCCAAACACTCCAGGAGTAAAGGGATAGGACCTCCAAAAGGTCAGATACGATCGTGCAAACATAAATATGTCAGCATGGCCATGCAGGACTCAGAGAGCTCAGAGTGCTACCAAAAAAGAAAACACACAGCTTCCATAAATGCAGATACATTTATTAAAACAAAACAAAAATGCATATAGAGGAAAAGGTCTTGAATACTCTTGGGAGTGCATTTATTGCACTCCATGAAGTAAATGGTAGCTTTGAATGTGGAAAATCAAATAGGGTAGACTTTAACTATAAAAAGGGTGAAACCATTAAATTTTCAGGGGAATAAAAAGAGAGCATTTTAATTAGTGCAGGCTATTTTAAAATTCTGGGTTTTCTACTGGCCAAAAGATTATTGATTTCCTTGATTATCTACACGGAGGAAATAAAGTGAATATATTTTTGCCACTAATGAGGAAAACTTATACTTGATTATTACACATTTTATATTTTATTATTATGCTTTATGACAATTTGATTTCAAGAAGAAATTACTGACTAAACACATCACAGATGATTTGTGGACAAATGAATGAGAACAAAGAGGAAGCAAAGTGTAATGGTTTCATGACTCTAACAACCGTTGAAGGTGCGCAGGCATGGGGGTTGAAACGTGACTGTACCAATGTGGAGACAGCAAGTTCTCCCCAGGACAGAAGCCCTCTCGGAACGAGGCTGTCTGTGTCTTCATTTCTGTGGAGGGACAGTTTTCTTTTATTCTCTTTCATTTCAACCTCCGGGATGCACTCTTGAGTTTCCCTGTCAATTTCCTCCCCTTAACTCAGCTTTGAAGTGAAAGGACACATCATACCATGTGGTTGGCTGGTTATGTTGGCCTTTGACCAGTCTTTTTAAGACCTTATAACAGTGAATTTAAAATCCACTAAGCACATCAGATGCAGAATACCCATTGTCTTTGTGACACATAAAAATAATTTTTAAAAACTAACATTTTATGGCCTTCTACCCAAGATTATTAGTTGCATTTGAACTCACAAATATTACTAGACACAAGTAGTTTTTGAACATTTCACATTCTGTTTCTACTCTTCAAGGTAGTTTCATATTTTTAGAGTCAATTAAAAGTGACTAAAACAAGTTTCTCTAAGAAAAATATTCTTCATCAAAGGATTTAAGACTCAGCATTGAACTCAACAGGATATATCATTGTTGATCAAATCCTGCCTTTGAGTACACAAAAGATTTTTTTTTTAAACTTAGCTTTCACCGAGATATAATTTTTTATTCTCCATGGTATCTTAAATTCGTGAGTACAGGGAAAGCAAACTTTTTGAACAAGGGATAAAATCGTTTTTAGTTATACAAATGTTAACATTTGTAAGAGATGGATTTTCTTCAGACTGCTATGAAATCAAGATGAATGGCACATCAATGAGCAACTGCACCTTTAAGGGGATACACCAATGGCATACAATTTTGTGTAAGTAAATCCCAGTAAGCGCTCCAAAAGTGTAACAAACTGTATCAGGGAAACAAGATATAACAGAGTAGTAGAAAAAAGATGCGTTCAATTTTTAGTTCTGATATTATCTCTAAATCTGGTCATTAATCATTAGAAAACTACTCTAAATTGAACTCAAATGGCAACAGAAATTGATGTCTTTTAAACCATGGTAGGGGTATAATTTCTCAGTTGTACTGGAAATTTTATTTAGTAGCTCCTCTTTAAAATGGAAGTACAAACTCCATTTTTTTTCACCTCAGATACTTTCACAAGGAAGTATAAGAATTAAGCACCCTAATCATTATTGCTTGAATTCACGAACAGAAACGATCAGTGACACTGAAAGTAAATTCAGAAGAACACAATTCTGTGTCTTAATTTTATATGAATGATGACTCAAAAAGAACATTACTGACACATATATCCTAAAGCTATGTATCTTCATGATGAAAGTGACCATCTGGGCCATAAGCCACAATTTACAATAAGCAACTGCTGTTTTAACTTCAAACAATTAAGTTGAAAAATTTGCAGTCAATATGACCAGTATCAGTGCTGATAGTTAATGAGAATAAATAATTGTATCTTTGTAGTGGAGAAAAATATCAACTAAATAAATCAAGATCTCAATATGAGGCCAATGTATACTTTTAACAATTTTTTACAGTAAAAGATACATTACCATTAATGCCCTCAAAATATTCCCCCTCATTTTGAATACACCCATCCCACTGTTCTTGCCAATTTCTGAAACAGTTTTGTAACTCTTCAATGAGTGTGTTTAGTTTTGTTGTTGTGGAGGTCCTAATCAATTCAAAACATTTATCTTACACAATCATTTTCACTTTGGGAAGAACCAGATGTCTCACCATGCTAGATGTGGTGAATGAGATGGTGAGAATTCACTGTATGTTTTTACAAGGCTGTCTTTCCATTGGATGGCACTCAGTAGCAACATTTACTGAATTTTTTATCACACTTCATAAAGACACAAAAAAGGACTTCTAGAGCTGCTTCAGAAAGTGCCAAGAACTATGGGATAATGTGTTAGAACCAACGGGGAGGATTTTGAGGGACATTAAAGGTGATTTTTTTAATACAATAAATTTTAAAATTTTACATAATTTACCATATATTTCAAACACCCCTTGTACTACTAAAACTTTCTTTTTATTTTTAGTGATGCCTTGAGTCCTGAAAATTATAAGGGTCTCACCTACAAGATTTAAATATGAATTTGTATTATTCAACCACCTAGGGATATTTGTTTCTAAGCTCACAGAAACTGATCCGAGTTACCAAACAATTCAAAGACATCTTCATTATGAACCCATCAGACAGGATTGCTAAAAATTTGAGAACTCAGTGAAAAGTTTTTTTTTTCTTCTTCTTTTTTCTTTCTCACTCACTAGTCCTCTATCCTATGGGTATATCAACATCTTCACCCACACTAGAAAAGTGTACAATCTGATTGAAAATAAAAAAAAAAAAATAGCCCCTGTGGAATCTTTTGTTGACTACTGGCTATAGATGGCATGCAGAAGTGGATAAGAAAGTGTTTTAGTTATTTATTGTCACATAACAACTAATCCCACACAGTGGTTTTGAATGCCAGTATCCATATGTTGTGCTTTATGTAGGTCACAAATCCTACTGGGACTCAGCTGAGCCCTCTGCGTCTGATTCTCTCACCAAGCTACACTTATCTGAAGGTTCAGTTGGGAAAGCTGTGGAGCTCACTCACAGTTGCTGGCAGGATTCAGGGCCTTGCAGTTTGTCTGACTACTGCGTCCCTTTCTCACCAGCTGTCGATGGGAAGCCTCTTGTGTTCTCCCCCTGGGGCGCACCACAGAGCAGCCCAACATAGCAGATGTCTTTCCTTCTAGCAGGTGAGAGGTACAGAGCAGCCCAACATAGCAGACGTCTTTCCTTCTAGCAGGTGAGAGGTACAGAGCAGCCCAACATAGCAGACGTCTTTCCTTCTAGCAGGTGAGAGGGCATAAGAGGGCCAGCAATTGACAGAGGTATAGGAAGATGGAAGTCACAATCTTTGTTAATTAATCTGTAATCATAGCCTGTTACTAGGGCTGGGAGTTTGGCTCAGTGCCTTAAGTGCCTGCCCTGGCAGGCGCGAGGTTGAGAGTTCAATCCCCGGTGCCGCAAAAAAAAAAAAAAAAAAAAAATCATAGCCTGTTACTTTTGCAGTGTCCCCTTCATTATTATTAGGTCAGGCCACCCATGAACTGAGGATATAATAAAAGGGAAAAGTAGAACCTCCCCAGCAACTGTTTCCTATAGGAAAGATCAACACCAGAACACAAGTTACAGGTTCGGGATGCTCAGGAGAGAAGCCTGATATTTTGCAAACATATCACTGTCTCTTCATCAGTAAAACTGGTGGCAGTATCAGCTTTCCCTACTACCAAGATTGTTGTTAGGTAAAAGATGCAAGTGTTTTTCTAAAAGTAAAGCACTTTTACATCAAGCAAGTAATACCCAAGATTATCATTAGCTAAGTGTTGTCAAATGTAAATGGACATCATGTGCTAAATTGTGTTATCCCAAAGGGCATACTGGAATGCTTACTGTAAACACCTGTGCATGTGACTTTATTGCCAAACAAGGTCTTTGAAGATGCAGGTAAAATGGGGGGTGATGGTGCAGGGAACAACCAATCCGATATGATGAGTGTCCTTATAAAAAGAGAAGATACAGATGCATGGGAAGATGCCCACAGGATGATGGAGGGAGAGACTGAAATGATGCAGACAAAAACCAAGGGAAACCATGACCCAGGTACCAAGCAGGTAACACCAGAAGGAAGAGAAGAAAATGGAACAGAACCACCACTAGCACCTTGTGAAAGATCCTGCCCTGACAACATCTTCCTTTTAGACTTACAGTCTCCAAAACTGTGAGAGGATGCATTTCAAGCAACCCAGTTTATGAAGCTTTGTTATGGCAGCCCTAGGAAATGAACACCATGTACATCAGCGTGCAAAATAATAGCGATTTAATGGATTCTTCTTTTTTGAATACATATCATTTTAAACAAAATGCTCTTTAATAGCTTTATGGTGAGCATCACTGAATGGGTATTGAAACTGAGTTTACTGACAAGAGATAGTCTGAACCCTAGTAAAACTTGGTACTATGGGCCAACTTTACCAGCTTATTCCTGCCAATAAAAATTGAATTAAACTAATTTAAGATACAGTAAAATTTGGAGTTGTGACTATATTTTTACAGGTTTTGATGATAGTTTTGGTGTTTAGCTGCCTAATAAAGTGATGAGTAGAGCCTCGTGAATATGAAAAATAAGAAACAAACAGAAAAATACTCATGGGCAATTAGCAAAATGTAAAAAAAGTTTACACTTGAATATGGCCTATGGTGATATTTTCTCTTTATCTTTGAACTACCTTTTTGAGTGTTTCTTAGGTAACCAGCAGTTATTTTTTGTTAAAGTTTTTACACTTAATCAAGATTGAGTTAGTCCTTTGTAGGCTATATCTATATTTCACAAATTTGAAAACACTGAATAATGATAAGAGAATTATCTTCAACAACAAAGAATTTGAAAAAGTATTTAGAGTCTACCAAGATAAATGCATGTCCTAATATGTATTTTTGCACCCTTACCATTGTTTTTTTTTTGTTTTTTGATCATATATTCAAAAACATCAAGTAAGTAACAAAAGATGAACTGTCATTTGGGCATCATGGCCAATATTACGGGATACAAGTGAACAGATATACACTTGTATAACCTGGAGTTACCTAAAGCTGATCATGTCTGAAGACAACAGAAACTCAAGTCTTCGAAGATGAGGAAATGGCTTTTATATATATAGTATCAAAAAATAAAAATGATACATAATAATATTTTTTCTGTTAGAGAAGTAAACAGGTATGTTTCTTGCAACAGAGCTATCTTGCTAAACACATGGGTAGACTTTCATCAGAATACTTCCAGCTGTGTTAAGACCATCTGCTCATTCTTTTTAATTTTAATTAGTGCTAGAGACTTATATTATATCATTAATTTCATCTGCAAATTCTTATTTGCATTTTGCCCTCTTCATGGGTAGAAAAGAAGGAAGTCTGAACAAACTAGAGGTTCTAATATTTCATTCCTTCTCATTTTACTTTAATCAGCTATTCTAAAAGTAAATAAAGTTATGGCTTTTAATAATAATAGCAATTTTCCATAAGCTACACTAAAGCAGCATCATACTATAAAAGCAATTGCTGAAATTATTCAGCATATGTTTAACAGATGATGAGATTTTGAACTGCAGATATTCATTCCACATGATTTTTCTCCTCTTCTTTTAAAAACTCAGTGGTAAAAGTTACCCATTGTGAAGTCATTTTCATAATACTGTAATTACATTCAAGGGCTTTTAGACGTACTTTATTTGTACACTTGTATATTTATTTATTTTCCAAAACTATTTCACTTCAATCAGAAAAAATTTTTAAATTATAATCTGTTTGGATAAAGCAAGTAAGTGTACTTTCAGCATGAAGGTAAGCTAGATCTTTTATTTGTACATAAAGTAAAATATTAGTGTTCTATCATCTGCATTAGAACTATTTTTCCTGATCTTATTCCTTATTAACCCTATACTAAACCATATATATATATATATATATATATATATACACACACACACACACACACACACACACACACACACACACACACATATGTGTAATTTCAGTGTTTCTCAAACTTTATGACTGCATTCATTACTCCTGGAAACCTTTCTTGGATTGACTAGGTGATCTCAGATTCTACATTTTTAATAATGCTTAACATTCTGCATTTTTAATGCTCTCCCAAGTGCTGATAGTGATGCTTCCTTGGAATATTATGTTCAGAAACAGAACCTTAGAGTAAGTATGGCTCATATAAAATATCATCAGCACCTATAACATCATGAAATCTACACTTGGTAGTATGAAGCAAAACCATTCAATTCATTTAAATGCTGGCAATTAATATCATGAAATGGTAGGCTATTCTTAAATCAACAGCAGAACCTCTCTCACTTTTAGTCATAACATAAAATCATATTATATAACTATATTTTTTATCCTAAATAATCTCTTTGAATATAATACTATGCAATGTGCCGATGATTGTTACTCTCCTACTGACTGGTTGTGAAATTGTTTTGCTCTGGTTTCTAATTTTCTTTTTGTTTAAAATAAAAAAATCCATCATGAAACACATGCGCAGTTTTTTTTAACTCCAATTTTCATTCTAAAATTCACATGAAAGGGACAAACACACAATGATACAATTTCTGTTCTAACATACATGTGTTTGTTACCTCATTTTATTGCTGAAATTGTTACACATGCTTCCTGTCTTTATCATTGGTCTTGCCAGTAATATCTATTTTATTGAGATTTTCAAAAGAACCAGATCTTTCTTCATCAGAGACCCTTCACTTGCTATTTTTATTCATTTAGTTGTGCTTTTATCTGCATGCCCTATATTCTATGTTTATTTTGCCCCCCAAATTCTAGAGTTGGGTTTGTAGCTCACTTAATCTGCTAATGCATTGATCACTAAATTTCTATCTTGTTAAATCCCATATTTTGGATGTTACGTTTTTATAACTTCATTTCATAAAAGTTGCAGATTTCTGTTTTGAATTGCTCTTTAATCAAAAAGCCATCTAGATACATGTTTTAGATTGCCAAGAAGCTTTAAAAAAATAGACCAATATATGAATAGATAAGATATCTGCTGGCCACTCTTTTAAAATCATTACTCAGTTTCATCATGTTATGGTCAAATAATAAATTCAGTATGTTTTTTACATATAGGAATTTTTAAAAATGATTAACATATAGGTAATATTTGTAAGTGTCCTCTCATCAGAATTATACATTATGGGCAGTGTTTTTCTAATATGTCAGCAAACATAAATGAATTTTTTTTTTTGGTACCAGGAATTGAAATCAGGACCTCATGCTTACCAGGCAGTCACTGTGCTACTGAGTTATAACCCCAGCCCCCATAAATGAAATTTTATACTTTTTTCTGAAAATATAAACTGAGTACTCATAAGTGGAAGAGAAAGACCAACCAGAATAAATATTAGGAATAATGGCCAAAAAACTACTTTCTATGTGGTACCCAAACAAGTGAATTTTATCAGGCCTTCAAGGACCACATTTTCCTTTATTATTCAAGGTGCACACATAGGAAAATATAGGGAAAACCAATGTGGAAAATCCATTGTGAATTTCAATTGCTATCATTAATAAACGTGATATTCAAAGCCAAAATGAAGTACTGATATGAAGTGATACTGAAAATTACAGTATAGGAATAATAGTATAATCAAGTGGAACTGCTCTGAGATTGTCCAGCAAAGACAATTGGAAATCCATAAACAAAAAATAGAAAAATTACATGGAAAGACAAAATATGTGTTTGATTTTATCAGACTATAATACTATCAGGCACATTTATGTGTAGCAAGGTTTTACATATTCCTGAAGAAATCACATGCAACACTTAAGATTCTATATAAGATCTTGAAATAACTTATTTAGGTTTTGGTGTCATTTCCACCTTCAAATGTATCCTTTCTTTCACCTGAATTTGGGAAGTTTTTTCCCTATTTCTGGCTTATCATTGGTAATTTCTCAGTCTTACTGATATGGCTGCAGTGCATTAATCTGTAATAGATTGAAGCACACTGTCATTTGAAGTAATTTCAGTAATGAAAGAAACGATGCAAAAAGTTAAAATAATGAACAAGTTATGGACATGAATGACTATAGTCTATTAATGAGTAATTTTTTCTGATATTGAGGTGGCTATTAATATTGTTTATCTTTAAGTGCAATTATAAGATATTTGCCTATATTCCAAAGTATGGATTATCCACAAATAATCATACTTATGCATTTTAGGAATATAAATTATGTACTTTTAATTTGAAAATTAGAGACTACTATTTAACAAGATTATGATGATTCTAGCACTTTAGAACGTTCTACACTACAAATTCTGTAAGTTTCCTCATGCTGGTAAATTATTTCCTTTGGGAGAATTTAAATATGGAATTTGCACAAGGCAAAAATCCTAAAGAATAATCATTGTTTATGGAAAAGTGATAAAATAATTTAGAATAAATATTTATAGGAGCCAGTGACAGATAAGGATTCCAGTGCTGGAGCCGTCCATCTCTGCCAGAATATCTGTGTTTTTCCCTTCTACACATGGAAACACTGGTTTGTTTGTAATTGCAAAGGTCATATTCACCTAATTCACTAGAAAAAAATTCTAGTAAAGTTACATGCAAATTTGGCAGAAAAAGCATGTAAAATTCATGAACTAAATTTCCCAAGACTTTGTGTTCTCTACCATGTTACTGCTGCACTTTTTCTGTTTTCCTGAATTGTTATCTTAGCAATTACAGATATATATATTTCTTTTAACAGGAACCCTGTGTGGATTGTGTGAAAAATATTACTCATGAACTTACTTTTTTTCAAGTGTAATTTCTTCTTTAAACAGGTCAACTTTTAACTAACACTTCAAAAATGCTCATGCAATTCAAAAGAAGAATTCAAGAAAAGAAAGTCCACAACAAAAACCACTATGCTTTTTCTAGTTTCCTAGAATATTCTATACAAGAGTGTAAGTCTGTCCACTCATAAAGAAATTGAAAACATTTATACTCAAAGGTAATTTACAAGCAAAGGGAAGCCAGCTATGTAAACCCTGCATAATTGATGGATCTTATTTATATAGCCTTTCTGAATGTGCTTTCAATTATATTTGTTCACAGTCCTGAACTCTTGTTTTTAATATTTTCTGTTAATAATTTCAAAAATATGCTGGCACTTCCCAATGGGAATCTGGTTTTTAACCAGCCAAGTGTAAACTACTTGAATGTTTTCAGTGTTAATTAAGTAAAACATCCACATCCAAAGTAGGCCTGACACTGGAAGACACTTCAGCAACACTATTTACCTTTAACACTTAACTCTTGAGTGAACTCAAAAATTACAGTTTGGCAATAGATGGTGTATTTGTTCCAGTGAAGATGAAACACCTAAGAACCTACATTCGTTTCTGAGTTTCTTATTTAGATATTTGAGGTAAATTAAGCTCAGCTGCACAAACAAAGTAATTGACAACAGCATTTCAGTAGAAAGAAGGAATGTTTTCAGAATTATGAAAACCTCTAGAGAGGGAAATGTCTAATAGCCATAGAAGAAGTCTATATGCAATAGTCATGGAGCTAAAGAAACTTCAATATAAAAATGTCATTTTTAAGAGTAATGGTGCCTAATTCTACTTTAAAAGCAAGAAAATATAAAGGGTTATTTTCAGGAGGGTGTTAACCAGATGTTCTCAATCTTCATATGGAAGAAATGTGTGTGAGTTAGACAGAAGACAGAACAGTCACACATGGAAGGTTAGTAGGTCTTGGTAGGGTTAAGATGGGAGGATGTGAAACATATTTTAAAAATATTAAATTTCAGCTATTCAAGATACCTTCAGCTGGAAGGAAGTTGGGTATATGTATACATATACATACATACATAAGTATATGTCTTATATCCTTTTTTTCTTGTATTAGGGAGTACCTACTTTAATAATAAAATAAATAGTAAGTTAACTGTCTTTTTTTTTTTTTTTTTTTTTTTTTGGCGGCACTAGGGATTGAACTCACAGCCTCACACCTGCCAGACAGGCACTTAAGCCACTGAGCCAAACTCCTGGCCCTAATAAATAGTAAGTTAAAATATCATTGGAAAATGATACCTTTGCTTGTAAAATTGCATCAATAGTTTGTGTGACTATTTAACTTAGGTCTACATTGAGAACTAATGGGCAAGACATACCTCAATGCACTGTATATAAGGACATATGCTTGACTTAGGAAGTGTGAACTCAAATTCTGCACTTTTTCCTTATAACCATGTAGTTTACTTAGACTTGAAGAAGTGTTCTGAAGATTAGAAAGTGCAAACATCAGAAATGAGCCCACCATAATGATGGGCATGAGTTACTACCATTTGTTAATCCATAGTTTGCCCTAACTGGCTTAAATTCCATAAGGGTAGCAGTGTCTCCCACTGAAGTGTCAAGTTTTGTGGCTGTGCTCAGAAAACTGAATTCATAGCAAATCTCAGTCATTGTCATGACGATTTTACCAAAACTGCATGCTGTGGACTGGCTGCCAAAAATACTTATGACAAATAGAATTTCAGAAAAGAAATTCATATGCACACAGAGAATTTGACACTCATGGAATGGAGTAATTCAATATTACTTAACAATAGTAACAACAAAATCTTCAATAAGTGAGTATTAGAGGATAACAGGAAATCCTCAAGGACTGATAAAATATCCAAAGCTACTGCTGCTAGAAATCCCTAAAGGGTAACACAAGAAAATTTAATAAATGAAATACAATGTCATTTGAGACATTTCGAGTATTTGCTGTCTTTCCTGAGGGGCTGAAGTAAAGTGAATGTGATTCTCAACCTGCAGATAATTGCTAGAAAGCGCCTCTAAAACAGCTCAGGGATAAAAATGATATGTGGGTATACTGAAATGTTAGAAGAAAACTAAACCAAAACAAACAAACAAAAAGACATGACACATGTATGCCTGTTAAAGACTGTGTGTTTAAAATAGGTGATATTTAACGTCCACACACACAGATGTGTTCATAAACATGCTGTATAATTAAGGGAAATCATGAAAAGTAACTAAAGACATATTCTTGTAATGATCTTAGGATGTTTTCACCCAAACAGTCAAAGTAATCATAACGCCTTTTGCTAAGTGAATAATAAAATGAGTTGTTTGATCTTCATTTTTAAACGTGATTTATTAGCAATATTTCTGTCTAACATTAAGAAATGCTAGAAAATGTCAAAACTAACAGAAATTGGACTTTGGCCATATAATACACTGCTTCCAAAAAAACCTGAATTCTTCTTTGTACACCATATATTATTTCCATTTGATGATTTAGTTACTGTCTTCAAACCTTTAATTGTCTTGTTAGAACTATGCCTAAGGCTGCAAAAGTAGGGCTGACAAAACATGATGGAAGATTCCAGCTATAATATGAAGTTCTTTATAGTGGATCATAAAGAATGAAAAGAATATCAATTCATAAAATACAATCTACGAATGTATTACAGTACTATTACATACTTTTAAATGATGGACCAACCTAAAAATATCAATGAAAGTACCGATGAAAGAAAGGCAGTCACTGCAGGATGATAGATTTGCTTCTCTGGCTAGCACAGGATTTCAAATTCAGGCACTCCTCTTTTGCTTTCAAACAACTGGATGTGCTATCCAGAGATTGCCCTGGCAGGGGATAGGTTAGTCTACTTCAATTCATGGCAGGTAGAAGCATTGTTTTAGATTTGTCATCACCAGAGATATTTATGCACTAACTATTCCTTTCAACTAGAAACAAAATCTCCCCAAGTGGATCTCCCGCTAAATAAAAAACACTCAAAAATGAATCTTAAAAGAAATACTATCAGATAATACTATCAAAATGATGGACATCCATTTTTTTAAGTTAAAAAATGTAGGTGAGTGTGAAGAAGAAAAATACCACTATTTGCAAACCTATCACCAAGGGAATGATGTCAGGAGGAAATGAGACAGGTTCTTTTTTATACCTCCTGCTCATACCATCACTACTCCTCAAAAACAAGGGCTTCAATTTTTGCCCTTTAAATACTGAAATCTAATCAGAATAACTGGCAAACACCATGTTCTCAATTGTTCATTGAGTGGAGGAAAGACTAGCTGGCAACAAATGTGTTTAACAGTTAACTCAAATTTTCTTTTCACAAGTCTCTTTCTGACAGGACACTTGCAAATGACTAAAAAATTCCACATATTTAAATAAAGCTATGGTCGTATCTGAAAGGACTGGCTTGTCACACCAGTGATAAAGTGGACCTATGAAAAATGCATCATGATTTCTGTTTGTAAGTCTGTTTTGTAGTAAATCTCAAATTCAGTATTTTCTTAAAGTTATTACATGCAAATAATTACCAATCATGAAATATCTCAATGAAGGGTAGAATGAAAATTGTATAAATATCTTTTTATATATCAGAAGGCTTGCTACCTGTGGGCAGCCAGGGCAGGCAGGGAAACACAGTCAGATATGTCCTGTGTGCCCACAGGCTGCCTTTAGAGACCCATGCTTCCTTCAGGCAGCCAGTGCCCACCAGGAGAATCAGACAAACACACCCTTGTTTGCCTTCTACCATCAGGGGAGTCCCAGTGTAGACACATGGGTTGAGAGAAGAAGCAACCACTGCAGCATGCACCACTGGCCATCAGGGAAGACTCAGGGTAGTTGCACAGGTATGCAGAAGCCTGCACCACACCCTGCTACCTCCCTGGGAACCTGGGTTCAGAGAAACCCAGGTGCCTGTCCCATTCCCCTACACTGTAGAGAAACAGCCAATGTAGGAAGTCCCTAGGAGCCCAAAACCAGCTTGTTGGGAGGAACCCAAGCGAATGTCAAGACAAAGGAACAAAAGGCAATCTCAGACCTCCAGCCCACACAGAACAGGTCTGGGACAAATAGACATGGAAAAAAAATGGGAGTCACAAACCTGAAATCTCCAAAAGGATAGCATCTGAAGTAAAGAACCAACTTCATGAGACTGTAAAAGTAATCAGATCAGAAATAATGTCTCAGGTTAAAGAGAAATTGTAGACATAATGAAAGAATTGCTGAGCATATGTAAAGAAGATATAAATAAAAAAAGAGGACCATAGGAAAATGATGGAAAACTTGAATGAACAATATAGGAGGGAATTACCACACATGAAACAGATTCAAAGAGATATCCAGTAAACTAAAAAGTTGATCGAAACCTGGCAAAAACACTTCAAAGAGACTGAAGACTGAAGACAGACTTTCAGACCTTGAAGACAGGATTGCAGCTAGTGATCATGAAAGGAAGGAACTCTTAAAAATAACAAGGGACCAGGAAATAACAGTTCAATAGCTACAAGACCACACAAAGGAAAATAATTTAGGAGTGATAGGTATCAGGGAAGAAGCAGGGGTCAACACAAATGAAATAAAAAGGCTATTTTCAGAATAACAGAAAACTTCCCAAACATGGGAAAATGATCTGTCATTCAAATAAGCAAGGCACATACAAATCAAACTAGCCATAACCAAAATAAATCTACACACAGACATATAATAATCAAGATGCCAGAAACTCAGCACAAGAACAGAATATTACAAGTTATTAGAGAAAAGAAACAGATCACCTATAAAGGAAAACCAATGAGAATCACAGCAGACTTGTCAACACAAACCATCAAGTCAAGAAGAGTTTGGAATGAAGTGTTTCAAATCCTGAAAGAAAACAACTTCCAACCCAGAATGACTATCTTTCAAAATTGATGGAAAAATAAGATACTCCCACGATAAAGAACAACTGAAGGAATTAATGACCACCAAACTAACCCTAAAGGGAATGCTGAAGGATATTTTGGAGTGAGATAAAGATGACCATAGTTCCAGGAACAGCAGCAGAGGTAAATCACCGAGCAGGAAAGGTAACTGAATGAATGGGAAAAGTGGAGGGCCAACAGCAGGAGGATAGCATGGCAGAGATGAATCAATGCATGCTGGTTATAACCATCAATGTAAATGGCCTCAAGTTACTGATAAAAAGAAACACAGGTAGAGTGGATCAAGAAACAAGATCCATCAATATACTGTATACCAGAAACACATATAACTAGAAAGAAAATTCATAGACTTAAAATCAAAGGAGAGAAAACAATTGTTCCACTTGTCAGGAGACCAGAAAAAAGTAAGGGTAACTTACCCATCAACCGAAGAATGGATAAGAAAGATACGGTATTTTCATACAATGGAAATTATCTAGCTATAAAGTAATCTCTAGGCTTTTATAGGTAAATGGATGCAAATGGAGATCAACGTCATGGGTTAAATGGTTTGGATTCATATGGGTGAACACCAAGTTATCTCCCTAGCATAAAAATTGAAGGAGTTGTTGGAATCCAAACACACATTAGATATTATGAAAGTAATAGGGGAGAAAATACCTAAAAAGGGAAAGAAGTAACCATTGTTGATTTCCTATTATCTTGCTTTGAATTCTTATATTGTTTTCATAATTTTGTTAGGTTTGATTTTATTCTGTCTTGTTTTGTTAGATTTTACTGTGTCTGATGGTATGGGCAACTATTTTGAAGGTAATGGGATATATTATGGTAACCACTGTTGATTTTCTATTATCTTGTTTTGAAGTTCTATAGTGCTTTCATTCTTTTGTTTTGAATGGTTTTATTCTGTTTCGCTTGCTTGATTTTATTATATGTGATGGTATGGACAGCTATTTCAAAGAAAATGAGACATAATGGTAGCCAGTATTGATTTCCCGTTAGTGTGTTTTGAAGTCCTATAATGCTTTCATTCTTCTGTTTTGATTGGTTTTGTTTTTTTCTTGGATTTTATTGTGTGTGATGGTATGGACAGCTATTTTGAAGAAAATGAGAAACATTATGGTAGTCATTGTTGATTTCCTGTTGTCTTGTTTTGAAGTTCTGTATCACTTGCATTGTTCTGTTCTGATTTGCTTTATTGTGTTTTGTTCTGTTTTGCTCTGTTCTCTTTAAACTAAAAAAAATCTTTTGTATTTTAAAGCGAAACAGACAATGAAAGAAATGATACAGAATTTCAAAACAAGATAATAGGAACTTAACAATGGTTAATATATTGCATATCATTGTCTTCAGAGTAGTTGCTCATATAACAAGACACAGTCATGCAAAATTGATCAAGCAATGTAAGCACAAATTGTTTGCATAAATATTTTTGTAGAATTATAGCAGAAGCTATTCCATCTGAATTGACTGGATAGGAAATGGAGAAAAGAACACTTAAATTTGGCAAAATGTAAAAATAAAAAAATATGAATATAAAAATAAAAATAAATAAATATAAAAATACAGCTTGAATACAGTGGCATCTCAGTTCAGAGATATTTTTCTTTCCATGGTTCAAATTTAGTGTTGACCTTTTAGGGAAATTTAATTTGGTTCACAACCAATTTGGTTTGCAACCAGAATCATGGAAAGAATTAAGTTCATGAACCGAGGTGCCACTGTATTAATTTCATAATCTTTTTATGCAGAAAGAAGTTTTTAATCTTTTAAAGTAGATGTCTAATAATTGCAGTTCTGAATGGTTTTTCATGTATGATACACAGCAATTCTAAAGGCTTCCAAATTCCCTTCTTTAGGGTGAACTAAATGGAACCAATATGAAATTCTTGTGTAGAATCTGTATAGATCTCTTTTACCCACTACTGAAAAACTTTAACAGCTAACTTTGACATTTTGTTTTCATCAAGTCTTTACAAAGTATTAGGTTTACTTATCAGGGAAATAAAGAGATATCTTTCTTTAATGTAATCATATCACTGGTTTACAAAACAATTATACTACACAATACAGGAAATTTACACTTAGCATAAAATCATTTTAGGAAAAAGAACAACTCAGTTTTAGGAAGCATAGAAAGAACTAGTGGGACAGAGGGCACTCAGAGGAACAGCTAATTTTGGTCAGGGTTCAGTGTGTCACAGACTTCATGGATTCAACTCTCACAGAGCACTGGGACAGCCCATTACATGCAGATGGGTTAGATGACACCATGCTGGGTTCTCACCTAAACATCCACTTATTCTCTGGATCACTGTTTAATTCAACCCTGGCTCATCTGTCTTGCAAAACTCACACCTCTCTTTCCTTTTATGCCACTTGCCTTGAATTTAGCCCAGTACCTCTCCAAATTTCTGTATTGAAAGACTGATTTGTACTCCAACCTTTTACAAACTAGTATTATACTTGGTAAAAAAAAAAAAAAAAAAAAAAAAAAAAAAAAAAAAAAAAAAAAAAAAAAAAAAAGAATGAAGTTATAATAGTAAAAAAGACTGAAAATACAAGAGCATTTTAAATTATGAGTTCAACTGACAAAAATTACTCTGTAGATTTGCTATAGAAGTTTCTAAATATTTCTTCTCAATTTCTGTCTTATCTCCAAATGGATGAGAAAGGGTTTGCAGAATTGCACTGGCTTGCAGGACATACTTCAGTAGCAGTTACCTGAAGCAAGCTGATAGATTGCCTGTGGTCACATTTATATGGACAAGAATATCTTGAAAACCAGAAATAGGAAAAGAAAACTAATAACACTGCAAGAGAAAACAGGGTATTTTCTTTAGCTTGGCAACTCTATTTAGAACTAAGAACTGCACGAGTAAAATTACAGATTATGGCTACAGGTGGATTCTATGCTATATTTTAGGATATTTTTTCAAAATAATAATATTTTGAGAACAACTAATGTTAGCATACAAATATATCAAAATATTTCTAAAAAAGACTAGTGAGAGGAAATTAAAGTCATCCTTGCTCTAATCATTCAACTTCCTATTCTCATTAACTACTTAATCTTTCTTAACTAACTTTTATTTCATATTATGGCTCAAAAAGAAACCATACAGGACAAATTGTATCTTTATTTTAGGTTTATTTTCCATAGATGCTTCAAATATTTCCAAAAGATATATCCAAATCCTGAAGAGAATCTAGATATTTCCAGGTAAGTCCATAAGTGTGGGGTTGAACTGATTTTAATTTAATCAGAAGGGAACCAGAGAGAATTTGTAACATGAAAAAAAATTGAATAAATGTGGGAAATGTTGGGCTCAAGCTCAAAGAATCAAGGACAACCTTTTATTTATTTATTTTTCAAAAGCTATCCCAAAACTGTAGATTCCCTAAATTATTGGCTAATTAAGCATTCTGTTCATTGACATTCATGGGTAACTACTAAATTTAGTTTAATGTTTAAACCATGCTCTATTATCATTATAAAGCCAGCTCTCATGCCAAGATAAGGCTCAAATACTTTTGTTCAGAATTATATAAAATCCTATAATCATGGCTATAACAACATCTGTCTGACATTAAGCAGTTGGGTGCTAAAAATGGAGATTTTCTTTTCATCTGTTCTATAAAATCATAGACCCAAGGACATGTCTTCAAAATACCACTCCTCCCCCAAACTTCAAGTCATCAAATAGTGCTAAGAGTGCTGTAGCGTTTTCCATTTTTAACTGTCATAAGTTTAGCAATCTTCATGACATCTTCATTTGCCATTACAAGATTTAATAAAAAAACCTAGATTCCTTTTTATTTAAAGCCATTTGTGCTTTTAGAATGCATTTTGACCAATATAGTGCATAGTAGGCAATACAATAATCCATCACTTCTTTGTTTGCTATTATTGCTGATTTTTCACAAAACATTGTGAACAGACATGTCCCTAGTATATGTATGTTTCATAAGTTTTCCTTGCATGGCAGAGTATCAAAGTTCTTAATTATTGTTTGTGGACTTCTTAAAATATTCCTTCTTTCTTATATGTTTTATAACATTTGCATTTGTTTATCTACTCCTTGTAAGTGCAAAGTGTCATGGTACTTTTTAGACTTTTATTTGTACATGTTTGCAGCACACGATGATCACATTCACCACAGAGGACTGGTGTACATACCCTCTCTGGATTCCCCTCTCCCCCAACCTCATTTACTATTCCAGCATCAGATTCATTTATTGATTTTATTTATTTATTTTTGCTACTGAGGATTGAACTCACAACCTTGAGCCTGTCAGGCAAGCGCTTAAGCCACTGAGCTAAATCCCTGGCCCAATTTATTGATTTTATAAGAACTTATAAAGCCAATTATCATAAATGTAGATTAAAAACCAGATGAACAGACCGATAAACATATAAAACATTTCAGGCAATTGAACTAAGTCAAGGTACACTTTTAGATAAACTATCCACACGTGCTTACAATGTAGGCACTGTTTTTTGCTTTTTAATTCTTTTTTTTCTATTATCCTTTATATGGAAATTTTATATCTATTTATCTATATATAGATATATATAAAATAGCTATATATTTATGTATAATCTCTCTCTCTTTCTCTCTCTCTCTCTCTCTCTATATATATATATATATATAGAGAGAGAGAGAGAGAGATTCTTCATATAAGAGAAAGCATGCAATTTTTAAACTTGTGTGTCTAAGTTACTTCACTTAACATTATGGTCCTAAGGCATCCATTTTCCTACAAATGACTGAATTTTATCCTTTTTATGGTATTTTATGGTACAACACATTTTTTATTCATTCATCTGTTAATGGCCCTATAGATTGTTTCTAAAATTTAACTATTATGAATTGCACTGTTATAAACATGGATATGCATATATCACTGTAGTAAGTTGACTTTAACTCTTTTGTAAAGAAACCTAGAAGGGGAATAGCTAGGTCAAATGGAATTTCTACTTCTAGCTTTTTGAGGAATCTCCATATTGATTTCCATTGTGGTTGTATCAGTTTATAGTACCTCCAACAATGGAGAAGGATTCCTTTCTCCCCACAGCCTCAGCAGCTTTTGTTATTCATTGATTTCTAGATGGTGCCCATTCTTTCTAGCCTAAGATGGAATCTCAGTGTTTTAATCTGCATTTCTCAAAGGTCCAGTGATAATGAACATTGTCTCATATATTTACTGGCTATTCATATTTCTTTATCTGAGAAGTATTTATTAATTTCAGAGGCCTATTTTTAGTTGGGTTAATAAATTTAGGGGGCCTAATTCTTTGACCTCTCTACATATTCAAGATGTTAATCCTTTGTCTGAGAAGTAGCTGGAAAATTTTTTTTCTCATTCTGTAGGTTGTCTCCTCATTGTGTTAGTGGCCTCCTTTGCTGTGCAGAAGCTTTGTAATTTGATGTGATTCCATTTGTTGATTTTTCAAGAGTTTTATCTATTTTGTCTTTCAGCAGCGTAGGCAAAGGCTCACTGCACACCCTGGTTGCATAATAAATATGGTGTTACCCTTGTTCACAAACTTAATTTGCTGCACAATTTTGGGAAGATGGCAGTGTTCATCACCCAATGTGGACTCCATGAACAGAAGCCAAATTTTGCTAAATACTTTTGTTTGCGAAGTGTTTCTGTTCTAATGTTTGGATTTTAACCATTCTGAATTTAGTGTAGTACATGGTAAGAAATAAGAGTCTAGGTCCAACTTTTGATGTGTGGATAGACAGTTTTTCCAGCACCATTTGTTAAGAGGCCATCTTTCTTCCAGGGAAGGGATTTGACTGTTTTGCCAAAAATAATGTAGCTGAGTGTGTCTGGAGTTGTTTCTGTCTTCTCCATTCTGTTCCATTGATCTACAAATCGTTTTATGCTTGATCTCTCCATAAACTTTTAACTTAAAGACTTAATAAAAATGAGCACTGTCATTTTATATATTGTGATTAAGTCTAGATGAATGTGATAATGGATGGCAGATCCCATATAGCATTGACCTTCTCCTTTCCAAGCAAATGACCCTGTTAGTCCAGAGTAGCTACAAATACCTAACTGCCTTTGATACTATGCTCTCACTTGGAGAAAACTCTGGTTTAAGTATCAAGTTCTTCATATCAAGGCCTTTGAGTCATTTATTAAACTCCAGTTCTTAAAAGATAGTGATAAGCCATACTATGCATGTAAAAGTACTGAGACCATGAAGATGATAAAGGTTCAGACACAAGATCTCAGAGTCTTGCTAAAAAATGCATCATCCACAAGGAATGCATTAATTCTACACTTCAAAAAGAAAAAAAAAACTACCAATCAATCTTTTTCTCATTTAAAAAAGTTAGACAAGAGCAGGAAGAATCACGTAGGCCCCACTTCACTTTACGCAGTCCAGGAGCCTCTAGCATGCCTTGATGTTGGACTGACTATGGCCAAAACTTTCTATGGAAACAGAGTAAAAAGTTAGGCTGAGGGACAGAGGCAGGGTTGTTGTGCAACACTGCTACAATCCTGTTTCCACTTACCCTGCTTTGAAGTCTTTCTCCCTTGACTGGAAATAATTTGCTCTCTCTAAGAAAGACTGTCATTTTCCAGAGATATGAGAGATACCATAATACTAAGCCATCACAAAATAATGTACTGGCCCATGTACTAGAATATATCCTCATTACAAAAGCCAGAAACTGAAGTGCTTTCATTCTACAGAGAAGAGGCCCATGTTGTAGGACAACTTTGTTTTTAGTAACTGTGTCCCAGACTGCTTTTTGCCTGGAGTTTATATCTTGTTAAGAACAGTGTGATTTTTACACACTTGAATATTGTATTTCCTTTTGTCTTTGATTTTTAAGATGACTGATGTCGTGCACAAGGTAGATAAGGATTGTGTTAATGCTTACTTGTATAGTAGAATGTTTTCCCCCTCAGGAGTACATTTCTCAGGCTGACCTGATACTGATAAAATAATAATAGGTTTTCCAGCTTATGCTATGGCAGAGAATGGTAGGTAAGCAAAAATAAAGAACGTCACAGCAAAGATTTCTAAGAGAGGACAACACTCTCTAGTCATGAAACATTTGTTTCTCACTTGTTAGCAACAATGAAGAAATCAAGTTTTCTATTGAATGTACACTGTATACACCTTTAACAATAGCATAAGGATTTTCCATACTTGCCTAAATAATTTTGTTTACTATAATTCCTACAGAAAGCATACAGCCTATGTAAATAAAATCCAAAGAAGGCTTTTGAGGGAAAATTCCAAAATAACAAAAATTATTTTAGTAAGATCACCAGAGTATGTACTTTAAATAATTTAATAGTACATGTACAGTGTAAGAGAAAGTGGAAATAACTGAGGCTATGGATCTAATTGGGTAGCACTTTAATTCTGTGTATGAATAGAGACATCTTGACATCCATCTTAATCACATGGATTAAGTACTGAAAGGACTGCTTCTTGATAATTGGGTATGCACAGGCATGAACTCAGTCACACACACAGACACTTACACACACTCCACTATCCCCACCTTCCCTTTTCCACTCCCAGACCCCACAAAGCCAAATGAACATATTTATACACCGATCACATAGTCCACAGATTGATCTTGCCTCACAAGCTACTTTTCATGTTCTAATTCCCTCTCTGTGTGTTTTTCTTCACTCTTTTTGATTTAAATTTATTATCCATGGGTAAATGTGCCAACTTAAACTTCTCAGTCTTGGCTGCATGAAGTTTAGATCCGAAATGTCGGGGTCAGTATTTTCTCATGCAGAGCAAAGGGAGTAGTGTCCTCATGGGCTCCTTCCCCGTTCCAGTCTTTCCTGAGTTCTAATTAACTCTATTTTTTAAACTCCTAGATGAGCAGACAATTCTCATAGAATGCTGGATATTCTACTTGGTCTCAATTAAAACTTGTATGGAAATATTTAACTTTTCAGTTTTAGTTTCTGAAGTGTAGAAATACTTTTTAAAATAAAACATTATACTTCTGTACCCTTGCTTCCAAAATAGCCCAGTATGGGAGTTAATTCGCTGTATTTATCAGTCACAATCTGTGAAATTTTCACCAATCTGAAAATTTCACAGAGAGAAGGAGGAGGAATAAAGAGAGGAAAAGAGGCAGGTAGATTGTGACAGCTAAATACATAGTTGTTGAAATTAGCAAGAAGCATAAATAAGTGGACAAGCAAATAAATAAGAGGACTTTTCCCAGAAAGTAAGGCAAAATATTTTTAAAAGCAAAATAAGTTTCAAAGACGTAGAGGATCAATTCAGAAATGTCCAAAACCATACCATCATGTCAATGAAAAAGAGCAAGGAGAGGAGAAAATAACTAACAGAGCAACATGACAATGTTTCATGCTATCAAATAAATATGTTGGTCAAAAAGTTAAAAAAAAAAAACAATCAAAGAAAAACACCTTATAGTGATGGAATAGATACAACAAACAAAAACAAAATGCTACACTTGGCATATAGCCATGAAATTTCCAAGACAGTAACATACAAAATGGTATGAAGTGAAGATTTAAAAAATAAACAATAAAACAAGATTTTCTAGTCTTCTTATTTATTACAAACTATGCTTAATGACAATAAACAATGTATTCAGAAAAAAAGGAATTCAAACTATAATCTGCATCTAAGCAAACTCTCCAACTTTATTGGGCAAAATAATGATACCAGTAATGTAGCATCCAAAAGCAGTCCCCACATGCAGGCAGGCTGAATAAACAACACAGAATGTAAGAAAGAGGAAAATGTAGGATCCACAAAAAGAGCTTAACTTTGGATCAGTGGAAAGAAATTAAAGATAACAAGTACAGCGTATGCCTTTAGGAAGTTTCTCCACTTCAGAACACTTGGCAAGTAGCAGGATTAGAAATCAGATTATTTTAGTGATATGGTTGAATACTACTTATCACTATCTTATTTATGTATGTATGTGTGTATGTATGTATTTATTTATGACTACATAGGTTTCCTTATGTACTTCTGGCTGGCTTTGAGTTCACTATGTAGGCCAGGTTGGCCTTGAACCCCTGGTTGTCCTCCTGCCTCAGACTCTCCAGTGCTGAGATTACAGGCATGTGGTACTACGCCTCTCTAATGATATCATTCTAAGTAATGACTGTGTTATGGATTACAAACTGGTGGTCAACTTAGCACCAGCTTCAGCTGGTGTTGAGTTAAAGATGCTCCACCTGAAGAAAGTTGCCAGCATAAATAGGGACGTGGAGAAGATGAAGGAGGCATTGTGGGTTCTTCCAAGAGTTGCTGTTGGAGCCCCTGGTTCTTCTCCTGGAGGTGCTTGTCATGCTGACTTCTCCAATGTGGATTCGGCCATTATCGTCAGAGGAGCTCGGGACCTCATCGGTGAGAGTGGCTGTGGTTCATGCGGGAGCTCTGCTCCTCACACTGTGCGTTGCTTCCTGGCTCCGGAGGGGAGGCTGTGTGCTGGAGAAGCTGGTCACGCTGGGCTTCCTGACCTGTGCTCAACTGTTCTCCATTGTCGGAGGAGCGCGGGACCTCGTCGCCGTTGGGGATGGCTGTGGTGCTCTTTAGGGCAGCCCCGCTTCTTCTTTTGAGCGTGACTTCTCGGCTCCCACGTAGAACCCTCAACCCATTGCACGGCTCCTTCACCCTGCTGGCATAGACTTTCTAGCTCCACTGCTGACCTGTGGCCTTCCCAGCACAGAACCGTAAATAAACTGGCGTGAGCCCTTATTGGGGGCTCTTTGATTCCCAGTTGGTACTGTGGGAGGCATTGTCATGCATTTGGGTCTCTAGTAGGACTCTTGCATGATATTGCTGTGGGATCCAGGCCCTCGGCTATCCTGGGTCTTAGTGTTGTGGACAGATTCTCCTGCACTTTCTTGTGTATACTTTTGGGTGACTATTATAAAATAATATTACAAACACTGTGTCCTGTAGCAGTTGTTCTCCATGTAACTCCTGACTACAACAGACTGCAATCAGTATAAGAAAAAAAAACTAACATAAATGCTTTTATTATAAATTGGAAGTAAGAAGAGAAGTAGTAGATGTGAGTGGACAAATAACTTACTCTTCATAGCTACTGCTAAGATATGTGTAATAAAAGAAAGGGTACTTAAATAGTCAAATAGGCCTGGGGGTGGGTTGTAACAACACCTGCCTATCATGCAAAAGGTCTGGGTTACGGAACAAATAAAAGTCAGTGTGATAGTTACAATAAAATTGAAAACATTGTTACATTGAAGTTTTATTTTATTTTTAATTGACAATTTTATATATATAGGAGTATGATGTGATGTATATATATTATGGAATGTTAAAATTAGACTAACATATATTTCAATTTATATCTTTAGTTGTGGTTCATTATATTCTATTCATGGCTTTTGTTAAAGTTTTGTGCTAACTCTTGTTAAAAGCAATGACAAAACTCTAAATATTCAAATTCATAATGTTAGACAACAGAAGCATGTATCATTTAGAAATGATGTTGTTTACCTTATTGAGCACATTTACCACTACTATGCTGCAAAACCTTATTAGGGGTCATAAATATAGAAATGTGACAACTTGTTGGATTTTAATTGCGTTATTGCATATTCAGAAAGACTTCTATATCAAAATGAAAAACATATATTTTTGTATATCTGAATACATTCTCAAACAAAAGAAGATACAATCTTTTGACATATTCTAGCATTTTTTTTCCTTGTAAAATCTACATTATACTCAGGAGTAGATAAAGTTTTACTATTATGTTTGTTTATTCCTGATTGGCCTATTAGCTGTAAGGAAAAAAAACAGGAAAAAGAGAGGTTCAAAATCTGCAGAGAATAAAAAATAAAAACAAAACAATTAAAATCAGCAACATCACTAACACCTCTAAAATGTCTGTAAGCTCAACATTTTTGATATAGCTTGAAAAATTGTGTGTTGGCTACTAAAAGGAAATGAGACTAACTTTAAATATCCATTTCATTTTTTATTTTACCTGAAAATACTTTTGCTTTTTTGAGTGAATATATTTTAGAATATTTTAAAGTAAACTATGAAATATTTTCCTAAAACCTGATTTTAAATGAAATTCACTCAGAAGGTATTTTTAGTGTCTAAAGTAGTATCTCTACCTATGAAAGTAAAAAAATATACAGGCACAAAATATAATATTTGAACAGTCATTTTGAAAATAGTACATACATTATAATATTCAATGCTTCTAATAATAATGTGTACATTTTCAAATTTCCTTTAAATTCTTCATTGGTTTGAAAATGAATGAAATGGTTTTTATTGTGAATGTTAAAAATATAAAAATATATTATTGGTAATTATATTATGTCTACAGTAGCAAACCTGAGAAGTACTACCTTAAAAAGTAAATAAATTTTTTATCTGCCAGGCACTTGGGAGGCTGAGGTAGGAAAATCGTTGAGAGTTTGAGACCAGCCTGGGCTATGAAGTGAGCTCAATGCCAGCCTGAACTGCATAGTGAGACCCTGTCTCAAAAAACATTTTTTTATCTGCACATATAGATAAACTAGAGTGGTTTTAGAAAATTTTTGTAATAAAAAAAGAAGAATATATAAGCGTTTCATAAACTATGGTTCATAAATATTTCAGAAATATTTATCTAAGGAGTCATAGCTATTAATAGTTTCTACCTGAAGATCATGATTCTTATTTTGACCCATGATTCTTATTTTGGCCCATGGCATTGTTTTTGAGTATTTCAAAAGGTTTAATCTGGGATTTTATCTTTAGGAGAAAAACTCATGGTTAAAAGTTTAAGGATGGGCTTTATTTTCCAAGATGAGACATGAAATCATTTCTCATTATTCTATAGCATTATTCTTAATAAAGAACCACTGAAACTTTGTTCAAAGCCCAAATAGAATGAGAAAGTTGGTGGTGGTTGTTAGGGGAAAGGTCAAGAGTTAAGTCAAAGAAATGAAGGAATCTCAGGTATAGGTGATGTTACCTCCAACCTTCCCCTGGCACTAGTACCTAGTACCTATGTGTGCTGCTTCTGCTGTTCCTCATAAAGTTGTGTGATGACATGAGAACAATTCCATTTCTTCTTCTGAAGCCTGTGTCTGGCATTAGACCACCAACCATGTGCAATTCAGTGTAATCACACCGGGTGCCCTTTGCTCAGCCTGTCATGCATAAGTAACACATTCTGTGAGAGTTCCCCTTTCTATAGTTCAAACAGGATCCAAGAATCAACTTCGATTTCCACTTTTCAATTTGTGCTCATGCTAGAACACAATGTCACACTCTTTTTTTGTGGACAGAGATATGAAACTTTTGAATAACATATGATAAACTATATAGGAAAATATATTTTGATATAGGCAGCAAAGTACTAGGAAAGTCTCATTTTCCAAGAGTAATTTCTCATACCCATAAATGCTTTCCCAAGCAAATCTGTGAAGGAGAACTGGGCTCCATTCATGGCTCCACACTGCATTTCAAGGCAGCATTGATGCAAATCAAGGGAAACGTTGTGCAGTAAGTAAAGGAAACCAGGCTCAATTTACAAAGTCCTCAGCAGGGAGTGCTGCATTTTTTATTTCAAAGAGATTAACATAGAGAGAGTGAGAGAAAGATTGAGAGAGAATTGGAAAAAATCAGAACACGTTGCTATTCTCATTCATAAATGATGTAAAATCATATCGGGCATGCTGACACATATATAGACATTAAAATGAGAGTTATAGAGAGTTTTAACAGAAGCTTATTGAATTCCTTAAAATAGTACACTATATTTTTCATATGTAGTTAAGTTTACCAGAAATCTATGGAGGTAGACAATAAAACAATTAAGTGTATCTAACTAATTTGTACGAAAATGAACATAATTCTCAGCACTGCTAAGTTCCGCTTCTTAAGCTATAAAGAAAAGTGTTTCTTTTTTTTTCTTCAAGGAGATACCATAAGAATGAACTACAGGCCTGGCATGGTGACACACACCTCTGATCCCAGCACAATGAGAAGCTGAGGCAAGAAGATTGCAAGTGCTAGTACAGCCTGGACAACTTTGTGATTTAGTGAAACACTGGCTCAAAACTTAGGGGAAAAAAAAATTAAATGATAGGGGAATGTAGCTCAGAATGACAACACAGGGTCAAATCTCCAGTACATGAAGAACAAAAACATAAACAAAACAAAACAAAAAAGGAAAAAGGACTACACACTGACCTTGTTGCTAGTGTCCAAATATTGACCAATGGCATCTTATAAAGATAGATGACTATCAGAGAACAAGAGCAGTGAACATGCAATTTTTAAAACTACCCTTACTATTCTCAACATATTCATTATTTTAATTGTTATTTTTGTGGAGCAACTAAGTAACTAATTAAGTATGTGTGAATTGGTGATGGCAACATGATGCTTAACAGTATGTCACTCTAGCCACCACTGATTATGACAGAATCATACATCCCATCTTGTGGACACTACTAAAACTGTAGGAAACAGGTAAAGAATTGCCTCCATATTGCTTATCACATTCTTCTTTCTTTTTTAAAATTACTGTTTAGCAAAAAAAAAAAAAAAGAAAGAAAGAAAGAAAAAGCTACATTACTGTTGATTGAATTTTCTGAAAACCACTCAGGCAGCAAGTATTTGACCCACACATTTGCTTTTCAAACTGAATAGCTTAGGCAGTATTGGTTTTAAGTAAAAGCAAATTATATTGTACCTTTTGATATACACTTTATTCCTAAAATAATTATAATTAAGAAAGAAGTAAGAAGACTAATTATATACATTACAGATTATGCAAATATAGAGGAAAATTAATATCCTGGGACTAGTATCCATATTATCCAATTGCACAGAGATATTTGGAATTTGAAATTCTTTTATATTCACTAAGTTTTATTGCTAAAGAAAAAACAATAGTGGGATAACCTATGAAAAATTAGTTTGGGAAGCAAAGCTAAAGCAGACGATTTTTTAAAAGTTCAAAAGAAGATATGCTAGTACTGTAAAAACACTTGGATTTAGGAGTGCAGTGAACACTGATTAAGGAACAGCAAAATTGAAAGAAGGAATTCAGTGAATAAGAAATTACTTGCAATAATTAGTATAAAATAAAATGAACCCAACGGAAAAAAGTAAAATAAAATAACCAGTTTACCAAAACTGTGAGAATTTCAACGTCATTGAGCAAACATTGGCTACTATCCTGATTGAGATCTTGTCCCCACTTTAAAAAGAAAGGGCCAAAAGAAGTGAGTTTAACACAAAGAATGGTTTTCCACCTCCTCTTTCCTGTGGCTTCCTCAGGACTAGCGTTCTCATGCTGATTGCAGAGTGATCTTATAAAAGAATGAATGTTCTAGGGAAAATAAGTGTAGTTTCTTGATCCTATAGGAGGCAAGCCAAGAATTAAAAAGGAGAATTTTTTTTTTTAAAGTGAAAAATATTCTAGTCAAGTCAAGAAGAACAACAAATGAGTAGAGTTCGGTATATTGCCATTTTGCTCAGACTGCCAGTTTGTGGCTGCCGAGGAACTGTCCGCGGTGCTGAACTTTCTAGCGCAAACTTGTTAGTTCTCTTTCACTCCTTCGGATCCACCTTGTCCTCTTAGCTTTATCTACCATTCACAGCAGTTATCCACTTAAAAAAAAAAATTCCTATTTTCTTTATTACCTAGGTCAATTATATGTTCAGATCCACATCAGAGGTCATGGTAACTTCATTCTTTACCAGCACCTTACTCGACCCAAAAAACTTACTTTAATTCTTCTTTCTAGTTTACAGTGTCAAAGGTGAGTTGAGGACATAGGAACCTCATCTTTTTTAATAAGACTGGAAGTTCAATTACCATTATATCTTTTGAAAAATGCAAAGATAATATTTCCTTATCAAAGTAAATGTTACATTTTTGAGTTCTGATCACATCATAATAATAAGAACAGTATGTTTGAAGTGGTACATGATCCACAACGTATTATATTTTTTTAGAGAATGTGTAAATCCAATACTTTTTAGCAGATTATTGGCCCTGACAATGAATCATGAAGCAAAAAAGGAAAGAGATTTACAGACACTGTGGCAGTGTCACTTACAGATTTAAGACACAGCTTCTTAATTGACAAAAGTAAAAGGACATAAAACCTGGGTGCAGTGGTGCATACCTGTAATCACACTTACTCATGATACTAAAGCAAGAGAATAGCATGTTTGAGGCTAGCTTAGGTAATACCTCCTTAACAGGCCAGAGAGTTGATCTCCAGTATGACATAAAGATGGGGGTGGTGTGCTGTATATAAGAAATAAAATGTAAATATTTTGAAACACGTAAGCCTGAGGTCAGGATAACTTTTGAGTTCATTTTTATGTTTTATCATTGAGTGTTGCCTAGAAGTTAAAATCTTACATCAGACTTTTGTGATCCCGGATTAGGTGATTATAACCTTTAAATAATGATCCAGAAAACAAATATGAGAAGCCAACACTGACGGAAAAAAAGCCAAATTCCAAATGTAAGTTTCATAGATTCAAGAGAAGAATGTATGATGTCTTGTTACTTATGTAGTTAGTGAATCTTAATGTCTTTTTTGATCAACAACTAAAATGTAAGAGACATTGTAGAAAGTGCAGCGAACTAGCAGACAGATACTTCTAATTAATAGAGTCAATATACAGGAATGGTAAAATAATAGAGGCAACTTTACTGGGAATAGTCTATATCCTGCAAAATAAAATCAGCTACATAGAGTTTTGACAAAATATATCCTTTAAAATAAAATTAGTTTAGAGAGTCCCAACAAAATATATACTGTCTTGTAAAAGCAGATACACAGTAATACTACATAATAAGGCTGCTTTTTGCTCTTTCTCATTGATGGCAAAACAATTTATGAATAATTCTGTGAAAAGATATAGTATCAAAAACAGCAATTGCAGTCTTCAAAGAAGTAAGATCTCCATGGTATTTAAAGTAGAAGATCAGTAACTGTCATACTAACAGAAATGCTATGGCAATTTCATGAAAACCATTTTTACTACTTACGTGGCCTGCTTTGGCTGAGCTGCCAACAAGTCAACGATTTAAGACAAACAAAAAGTGCACTTATTTAAATTCACTTATAAGCAATATCCCTCCTTTTTTTCCTCACTACTGGAAATTGTCCTCAGGACCTTGTGCTTGCCAGGCAGGTGCTTTCGCTGAGCTATATCCCCAGCCCCTCAATACTCTTTCTGCTTGCAAAAATGCAAGGGATTTAAAATGCAAGGCGCATGTGCAGAGCAAATGTTAATTTAAAAAATGGGGGAATCTTTAGATTAGAGAAGAAAACAAATATATTAAATATTGAAAGAGAATCTCTGTGATAGGCTTTTAGATCAGACCTGGATAGGGAGGAGAAAGGGCTGCATACCGTTTCAAAATGCACTACCCATTTTTGTGACACTGGCCTTGCCTATTCTGTCTCTCTGAACTGGAATACCTATCTGTATTGCTTTACCTGCTAAAAAGCCATACATCTCTCAAGTCTAACTTTCTGTACCTTTTTTGCTACCCAAACATTCTTAATTCCTCCTAATATGATTAATTCTCCTTCTTTTGTACTCATATAAGGCTTTCTTTATGGAATTGTTGGTATTTATTTAAAAGTTAATTATTTGTTACAAACAGGCTCTGTTTCACAACTAGGCTCCAAGTACCTTGACAATAAAAGAATATCTTAGAACTGGTGCATGATAATCAATCAATGAAAGAAAATTTGAATTTTCTGTAACTTCTTTCAGCAAACATGTTTCTTTCAAAATAGTATTTTAAACTGAATTTCTTCATTCCTGAAATCACCACAGGTGCTACTAAATAGCAATCACAGAATTCAGTGTTTTCATTGAGCAAGACTAGCTTTAGGGAAATTTGGAGAAAATATAAACCCTCATAATGAAACTAAGGTATGAAATAGTAGCTAATTGTAGAACAGAAGTAGGTGCTAGATTCCCTTATACTGTGCAATGGAGAACAAGTATAAGGGAGCAGGTCCCTTATAGTATGCAATGGAGTACAAGCAAACCTGTGTAGTTAAAAAAAAAAAATATATATATATATATATATATAAAGTACAACATACCATATTAATCATTTGAAGTGCACTTTAGTGGGGTTGGGTATATTCACAATATTGCATAACTATCAGTTTTTTTCATGAATTTCTTCACTGAAAGTACCTCGTGTAAGTGGAATCAGACAATATTTATTCTTTTCTGTCTAGCTTAAGTCACGTTATGTAGCACTTTGAGGGGTCACCTAAACTATATCATATTGTCAGAAATTTTATCCTTTTTATAGCTCCACAACATTCTTGCATGCAGTTATATCACATTTTGTTTATTCATCCATTGATGGGAATTCGGGTTGTTTTCACCTGTGTCTGTTGTGAATAATACTGTTAGGAGTACACAGTATGTGTTTTAATTCTGTTGCATAATGCAGCTAGGAGTAGAGTTGCTGGGTCATATATGTTAATTTTTTGAGAAACTACCAGATACATTGGGTTTATAACAATGAAATGAAACAGTGCTTTCGAAGTGTCAGGAAATTTTACTTATATTTCTCTCAGCAATTGCTTGTTTCTGGCCTCCTTCCTTGCTTTCTTGTTGGACTTAGTTCTTTCTTCTAGCTGCTCAGCACGTGCTCTGTCCTATGCATCCTCATCCTCATTGAAAGAAGGCTGAGTTGAAGTTGTCTCATAATTCAAATTAACAAACTCATAAATTGACAATAAATACACAACGGCCTATATGGAACGAATAAATAGTCTACCTAACACATTTATATGATACAGATGTCACCCGAAAAAGAAATTAAAATGAACAAAAACAGAAGAGCCAGGATTTTCTTTTGTTTTTTGGGTTTTTTTCGTACCGACATTCAAACTCAGGTCCTTGCACTTAACAGGTTGGCACTGTGCTGCTGAGCTGCATCCCCAGCCCAAAAGGCTGAATCTCTGAAAATTACAGCACAACGATATGTGAACAAGACAAAAGAGTTAATGGGAGCGCTAGGCAGCCACTCACAGCATCCTGTAAAATTAAGAGAAGACTTGTCCTTCCCTCACAGGTTTGGTAAATCTAGTCTTTATATAAAAACAGTCATATGAGTAAATATAATTTTGTACCACTTATTGAGGATATTTAAGATACATATCTATAGATATATATGTGCATATATATATAAAACTGTATCTATATATCTGTATCTGAATTTTGTGTCTCTCTCTCTCTCTCTGTCTCTCTCTCTGTCTGTCTCTAGAGATTGAGTTAATTAGTCAAGGCCATATGGCCAATAAATTATATTAGCTTTTAAACCCAAGGACTCTTTCCACAGAGACTGTAGGCAACCACTAAACACAGCACAACAAATATCAGCCCATTAATTGACCTGAATTTTCAACTCAAGACTTGTACGTCCAAGTGCTAGAACTTGTTAATACACAATATTCAGCCATAAAATGGCTCCTTTCAACAAAGATATCTTGAGCACCTACTATAAAGAAGATCCATATGAGGAAGAAAAGTACAGATGTTCAGAGATGAGAAGGATGGAACTATAAAGGAAATAAAATTAGACAAGAAATGAGTGATAAATAAGAAGGAAAGCACTTTGGTGCACACAGTAGGTGTTTATTCATTTATTGAGTTCAATAAATTTCTATAAAAAGAAATAGACAATTATGGAAAAAGACTTTTAAGCAAAGAATTTCACTTTAACAAGGATAAATTTGATGGACTATGTAATCACATTTTAACCTGAATTATTCAGATATTTATCACACTACTTTAATTTTTGTACGTGATCTCTGAGAAATAAGATTTTGTATATGTTATAAAATTGGTAGCAGAATCAGGTGCTTATTTCTTTTACATAAAAAATGTCTGGGTCAGTATGATGAATAAACAAGATTGAGTGCTTGAAACAGAAGAGGAGTTATCCACCAAAACTATCATCCTTCACTTAACAGAAAAGAGAATCAGCTGGCTCTATTAACTCTGCTGTTAAGCATTCCAGCTCCCCAATCTCTATATCCATTGCTTGAAAAGAAAATGAAGAATGCAACAGTTGAATGAAACTTTTAGAAAACATACTTTTCAGGTGTACAGGAATAACATTTCCTAGGAAAGATGAAACCAAGAGGATTCATCTATCTACCAATTTTGGCAAGTTGAAAACGTTTTATGCTGTAAACAGTAGCAGAAAACCATTTTCTTCTTCACTAATTTCCATATATGCCCTTTTTTGATGTTAAGACTATTTCCCTTTCTGCACCTTCATCAAGGCCTTCAAGATCGTCCGAAAGTTTTCGTCCTCAAGGGATGGTTATCGCTGAGATCCACCATGGAGAAGAAAGTCAAAGGTGGGTCCTCATGCTTCCTCACATGGGCTCAAAGAGACGGTAAACACTTCAGCTGTAGCCAATCAAAGATGCAGCCAAGATGAGCGCTGGCCAACTCAACAAACTTACTCCTTTCCACATTTAACAGAGCCTACTAAGTGCCACATAATTGAAATATGAAGATGGACACATTTTATGTATCAGTTTAAATAAGTTTAAATTTAAAAAAAAAGACAAGTTTCCAGTTATATTCAGCATGCTGATGTAACCATTATTTATTAGCCTTTTAACGAGTTTGATTCTTAATCTTGACTACTTCCCACAGAGAGGTATTGTGCCACTAAATGTATCTAAAGTGATATGATATTTAAAAAAAATCATGGGAATACAAAAACTGTGCTCTTAAAGGGCAAGAGATGAGATACACATCAAGTTATCAGATAACTATCCAAGTTGCTGGGTATACTCTGGTTTCTCTTCAGATCGCAAAAATCTTTCACTCTTTACCAAGTTGACTGGTTAATATCAACCACATCTGGGATAAAGTCACTCGAACATCAGACTGAAGTTTTGGAGTTAGTGTATAGACTAATGGAAAAGAAAAAGAGTAGGATTTTAGACCAGAGAACCTAGCCTAGTGAATTTCTGGCTGTGCCAAGTAAATTGATCCTCTTAAGCATCAATTTCCTCATCCGTCAAATGAGGACAGAAGTGAAAATACTTTTTAACCTTTTGTTCTGGATTGTTGTGAAACTCAAAAAAGAGTATCTTAAAAAGTATTTTTCATAAAATATAAAGTGCCACCTAACTGTAAGACGTCCAAGGAGAGGGAAAAGGCTATGTTTCGATTTTTAAATATGGTAAACTAATTTGCCCTTACAGAAAATGAACTAGCAACTCCAGGTTCATCAGCACTTGAGTCTAACCAATTAAGCTAAGTGGCAGAGGACCACCTACACTTCAAAATAAAATTTCAAGGGCACAGAATGGAGTAACATGTTTATAATGTTAAATGAGGTGTTTCATAATTAATTTTAAATGGCAGGTGTTAAGCTTATACGTTCTCTGGCACTTTGTGCTCCATGGTGCCAACATAAAATTAAAAATATCCAACATGAAAAAGAAAACAAACACTGAATGGTTACATGGAAATGGCCTCTTGGTGGTCAGTGCTATCCATGTACGTGCAGGGTTGAGGCAGATCATAAACAGGCTGCAGCTGGAGCGACTCACAAAGAGGGTGGTTGGATGTCAGGTTCTCCAGGTGTCCTGGGGACCTACCAAAGCTCCTGGGGCACTGAAAGCTTTGTGGCTGTCAGTCCAACTGCACACACCCGAGTGCTCCCGGACATCGTTGCCATCTACCTGAAACCATTTCAAAAACTAGTGTACTAGAGGTATGAAATGCAAGGGAAAATCAACTTCTGCAATGGAAATAATTCACTTTAGCATTTGTGAATAAGGTGTCTTAAAATTTTTCTATTTCAGTATCAAAGCACTTACTGTGTACCATCAGTCATATGATGCATTTTTTAAGATTAACTGATGATTTTTATATTCTAGAAAAACCTCTACCAGTTTATAGCTGCTTATTGAATAAGGGAAATGATGAAATATTTCATAATATACTTTTCTTTACAGGTAGAAAAATTATCTATTACTTTCTTAAGGCATATTTGATATTTTCAGACTGACAAACTGATTAAAATTTTTAAATGTCCATTTTAATACTTCAAATATCATTACATGTTAATAAAAATTTAAAATATTTATTCAGTGCCAACTAACATACAGAAGTGAAGAAAACCAAGTGCTCTGGCACATTAATTTTCAGTCTTTTGGGCACCTGGAACCAGTTTCATGGGGAGGAAGGTAGAGAATGATGATTTGCAGATGATACAAAGGAATGTGCGTCTGGATCTCATGCATAAAGGGTTCACAGTAGGGTTCGAGCTCCTATCGGAATCGAAAGCCAATAGTGATGTGCCAGGATGCTGAGCTTGGGCAGTAGTTTAATGGATAGAGAACAGCTTTGCTGGCTCAAGGGCTGCTAATCTCCTGTAATGAGGTCATGACCAGGGTTAGGGACCCTTGCTTGAGAAGGCTCAGAGATGTCAAGAAACTAGGTCATATTCATTTCTGCCCTACCATCTTCAGCATGTTATCTCAATCTTCCAAAAATATCACCCATTTTAACACTTAAAAAATTCATTAAAGTTAGGTGTAACGTGTAAAATTTTCACAAAGGAAAACTGGAAATAGAAAGGTTGGAAGTAGCAAGCCTGTTATGAATCGAATGTTTGTGTCCTTCCACAAATTCTATTGTATGTGATGGGGTTGTGAGGAGTGGAGGCTTTGTGAGGAAATTAGGATTAGAAGAGGTCATGTGGGGTGAGTCCTCATGAATGGGATTAGTGCCCTTTTAAGGGGAGTAAGAGAGCTTTTTCTGCTCTCAACCACATGAGGCTATAATAAAAAGCTAGCAGTTTGCAACCTAGAAGACAGCTCTCTGCAAAATGCGACCATACTGGCATCTCTTCTTGGACTTTCAGCCTCCAGAACTGTGAGAAGCACATTTATGTTGTTAACAAGTCATCCAATGTACAGTATCTTGTTGTAACAATTCAAACAAAAACAAAATTCAAATCATACTCAACACTACAACAATAATTACTGAGTTTCAACATGTGTGAAAACATTCTCCTAAAAGAAGTCACCATTTTATTCAAAAGAAATACATAGCTTACCTAGACAAATTTAATATATGTATGAAAGTATAAATAGTACTTCTAGGCAAAATGTAAGTAGTAACACTGACAGATCAAGGAATTAAGAATAGAATTTAAAGTTAGCATAGGGACAGAACTTGGGCCTTCAATGGCTAACCTCATGTTTCATCAGCACACCAGCAACATTTCATAAAGATGAATATATTAGACTCAAAACACATTAAAATAGGATTCTTAAATATAAATGAAGTCCCAATTAAAAGTGATACATCCTTACAGAATATTCATACACCTAAATATAAATTCAGCATCATGGGAAGTTGCTAAGGAAACTATTTTCAAAGCTAACTTTGAAAAGAAAAGCTATACGTTTAATATTAAAGTAGAAATTCAAAAAATGGGTATTATATCATGTATTTGCTACATATTCTTAACAGCCAATGTTTTTTAGGGTTGGAAAGGAACAAAGGAGGAGATCTCCCTCTTGGCTAATAGTTCAAGAAATGAACAGCCCTGATGTTAATTCTGACATACTGTATCAATTAAAAATGTTAAATGTGATCTGTGTTTTAGAAAGAAATTAAGAAGTTAATATCTAGGCTATTCATATGTATATATATATATATATGTATATAACTTCTAAATGCAATATTATCATTGTGATACGTCTACTTGATTTAATAAACACCTAGTAGATTAGTAAAGTTTTGAGTGTCTGTGGATGACTGACAGGCAGGCAAGCACACTAAGGGGCGAAGATACACCCTGTTTGTGGGGAGTATCAACCAATGGGCTTGTCACATGGGCAAAATAAAAAGGGAAAAAAAAGAGGGTTCTCATTTTGGAAGACACCCAATTTTCACTATTACCTTTGGACATCCATCTGCGCTTCCTGCAGCCTTCCAAAGCAGACTCCTACCTGTGCTCTACTGTCAGCTCCCAGACCTTTAACCAACTACTGGTGCTGCCTCCTTGATTCCTTTGTTTTGTGGCTTCCATCTGCTGGAGCAGAGAGCCATTGGATGCTCCAGCTCTCTAGCAACCAGACAGCCATTGTGGTTCCTCCTGCCTCTGTTCCTGCAGATGGCCCTGTGGACTCTTCTGCTTCTGATACTGTAAACTACCCAAGAAATCCCTTTGCACAACTATACATACATTTTTTTTTTGCCTCTGTTCCTCTAGAAAACCATAAGTAATATAGGCAACTTGCAAATTATGATAATAAATCCAGATGTTTAATTACCAAATATTTTTAAAGTTAATGAATATTTTACACCTGAAATACAATGCAGTTTACGAACTTATTTTACATATACATAACTCTGAATGTAGTGGACACTGTGGAAGTCTACCTATACTCTTGCCTTTATACTAAAGTACTTGCTCTGACCAGTTCCTGGGAATAATGGTAGCTGCAATCTCTCCTCTGAATGTTCAAAGCCAAATCCCTCCCTTATCTGTAGCCTTGTCTGATGAGTAGTTGGTGTGCCCATCTGAAGGTTCATGTGTTCTCAAGGCTGTGAAGACTACCTCAGTTTGAAAGCAACCAATGAAAAAGATCACTAATGGAACCAGCAGGGGGTCATCATTTTTTACTCTCCCTCAGTCCTTCTCTTTTTGCACCCTTGTTCCTCTTGGAGTATGCAGCATTGCCCTGTATATTAGATCCAAGAATATTCTAATTTTCAGAGTCTGTTTTTTGAGGAAACCTCTGAAGACACTGAGTTCGAAATAATCCTTTTACCACTGCCTGTACATTTTCCCAATAGTCTGTCCAGTGAATTAGCAGGATTTGTAGTTAGACTTCTCAGAATATTGCTAGGTACAAGCGAATGAGGCTGATATTTTCTAAACAAAATATACTAAATTGTTCTTGTTTAAATTATAAATGACCTAAAAAAATCAATACAATTAAGTAGCTGTCAAAAAAGGACACTAAAAATTAAAATCAAAGAAAATAGAAAAATGCATCTTCTAGGGATAACACAGCTAAAAATCAATGAAACCTACAGCACATATCAACAGATAAAGGCAATAAAAGAATCTGGTTAGCAGCAAAAAGCAGCATGGTATCTTTGGGTGACAGTAAAAGCCCAAGAAAATTTAGAACTTCTCTGTAACTTTAAGTGTCATCTCACAGGCTGAACATTTCTTGTCTGATGAGATATATTTAAAATGGATTGCTTTCTTTAAAATCCCTAAGGAAGCACTGAAATTGGCATGATAAATAACCAAATAGCAATCTCTCATAGATTTCACAAATGTTTTACCACTCCATGTAAACTAAAGATGTGTGAGTTTAGTTTGCTTGGTCACATAATATAATGAAGTATTATTTAATACCACAGGGCATTCAAATTGATTTCTGTGTATTATTGCCTCCAGTTTGTCTGAATGACCCTCCTCACATCTTCCTTAATCAGTTTGACAAATATTCACAAACTTGAACACTAAATTTCCATGTTATACAATTAAATTACATATCAGAAATAAATATGTTTTTCTAGTAGCAAAAGTATCAAACTTTCAAAATATCCTGTACCTAGTCACATAATTCTATAAACTGTCAAATATCCATTGGAATAGCAGTAACTAAATTAAGTTTTACGAAATTTTCTGCTTCTGAATTCACAATACTGTAATAGCGTAAAAAAAAGATGAGTACCTTCTATCTCTACAATTTTGTTCTATACTCTCTTCTAAAAACAAAAACAAAAACAAAACAAAACAAAACAAAACAAAAAAAACCTACCTCAACAGTCATGAAAAAAAACCCCAGCAAAATATTATTCAACAATAAGACATAGCCATATCCCTTTACCCTTCTCCATGCTATAATTCACAACTCCGGTGTTTTTCAACTGGATTATTGCCCATGTTTCCCAGTGTCCTGCCCAGTCTGGCATCATTCCTATCCATTCAGTCATCCTCAAGCACAGCTCCCATAAGTCATACCACAAATCAAAAAGGTTTAAAGGCACCCTTTGCTCACAGAGAAATTTCCATATAGAGTAGCCACACATGAAGAACAATCTGGAGCCAGTTATTTGCTCAGTGCTTTTTGTCATGGGATGAGATGCAGGACATCAAGCAAAGTTGTAGATCAGTCACCTTCAGTTGTGAGCAGACTCCACCCTGACAATAGTGGATCAAGTGGGCAACCTCACAGTTTTCTTCAAGCACTGCTTTGAGATTGTACTCTGTGGTCTCAGGTCTATGGCATTGTCTTGAAAGACCCACCTCAATCTCATTCTATGCCCCTTTCAGTTACATCTATTCAGTCCTTCTAGCCAACGCCCTGTAACTCTGCCAGACTTCTCTGACTGATCCTTGCTCAAAGTGCCTCTCTAGCAGTTCACAAGGTCAGGCATAGTAAAATCCCGCGGACTGCATGGGTTGAACAGTAGAAATGCACCGCCTCACTATTTGGGATCCCAGAATGGCAAAAACAAGGGGTCAGCAGAGTTGGTCTCTCTCTAGGAAGATAAGGGCAGGTTCCAGGCCTCGCTCTCTGGCTTGTGGGCAGCCATCTTTCCCCTATCTCTCTTTATATCCTCTTCTCTCTATGTGCATCTCAGTGTCTCGGTTTTCCTTTTCATAAGGGCACCGGTCACAATGAGTCGAGGCTCGCCTTAACAACCTCATTTTCACTGGATTAACTCTACAAAAACACCATATATGGTTCAGGTCACATTCTCAATACTGGAGATTATGATTTCATATGAATTTGGAGGAGATGTAATTCAATCCGCCACAGCCTCTTATTTACACATTTCACAATCACAGGCTATTAACTTTTCTAGGGCCAATCAGTGGGCACATTTTTTCCATGAAACCTACCCTGATCTGCCATTTGAAGCTACACTCCATTCCTCGAAATGTCCATTCTATAAGCATAAACCACATTTTAGTCTCTCTCTCTCTTTTTTTTTTTTTTTTTTTTTTTGTTACCTGGGATCGAACTCACAACTTTGCGTCTCCCAGACAGGCGCTTAGGCCGCTGAACTAAATCCCCAACTCTATTTTTTGAGACAGGGTCTCACTATGTAGTACAGGCAGGCCTTGAACTCATTTAGTAGCCCAGGCTGGTCTTGAACTAACAAGGATCCTCCTGCCTCAGCCTTCCAAGTGCTGGTTAATGTTAATGCCACTACGCCCAACTACATTTTAGTCTCTTAAAACAGTTATCGTCATAATTGCATTCTTGAGGATATGTCTGGTTTAAATTTTATTTACTTGTGGGCAACCCACTTGGATCCCCTTCTGTCTCTCTTCCAGGCAGAAGCTTTCTTTCTCTCAATCAATATATTCTGCTCTTGAAACAAAGAAACAAAAACAACAACAACAACAAAAAACCCACAAATATTATTTACTTGAAATATGTAGCACAACAAATTATACAAAACAATGTTAGTTTTTCTGTAACTGATAAATCATCAACCGTGTTAATAACATTCTTGGTCACATAACACACTGCTGAAGTATAGTAAATGTAAATATAAACATTTACAAAGATCATAAACTCTAGACTTTGGGGCCTCTGACTTGGACATGCTTTCAGTGATGAAATCATGGTATTACAATAAAGTCTATAAAACTTTTTCTATCTGTTGCAGCATAGACACAAATATGTCTAGATAACAAGATGATCTATAGAGAAAATACAGGTTGAAACCCACATGAACAAACAAGATTGTTGCATCATTCTAAAAATAAATGCTTACCTTTTTTGGCCTGTCAAGATATGAACTAAATAGCACATTTTCTACTCTTTGAGAACTGCACACATTTAGTTACATTCGGCTGCCAATAAATCAGTTTAACAGTGGCTATCACTTCATGGTCTACTGGCTATCATTTCTCTTGATGGATTTAAACTTCTGAATTCCCCATTATTGGCCCACAGGTCACTAGTCTGAATCAAGCATTTATCTACCACTAAAGGGGCATTTTCTCCCAGCTCCATTGAACAAAAGGGAGCTGCATGATAAAAAACATTTTCAAATTTTTCATATTAATATCTATTTGTAGAGATACTACCCACTCTATCTGCATGCCATGAAACACTGCATACAGACGGTGTGTCTCAATTTTATCAAATTGAAAAATACATTACATATTTCCTATTAATCAAACCTGAAAGTCAGAAGGGAGCTTTTAAGAAAAAATAGACTTTGCCAGTTTTGAGGTCTAAGGTAGTTGTGTGAATGAACCAAGAATCAGAAGACAGAACTGAGATTCATCCCCTTCAATCCAGCTATTCCTCTTCTGGGTATTTTCCCTGAAAAATTGAAAGTATCATGTCACAGCGATATATGTGCACCCATGTTTATAGCAGCACAATTTGTAATAGCTAAATCATGGAAACAACCAAACTGCTTATCCACTACAGAATGAATGAAAAAGATGTGGAATTTTTATACAATGGAATATTACTCAGCTATAAAAAAGATGATCTTGAGGCTTTTATAGGTAAATGGAGGCAACTTGAGACTATACTCATAAGTGAAATAAATCAGACTCACATTCGTAAATATCATATTGTCTCCCTAGTGTAAAAAGTAAACAATAATTTAAAAAAAAACTGAAAGACTAGTAAGATCCAAAATGTACAACAGATATTATAATAAGGAAGGGGAAAGAAAGTGCTCAAAATACATATAACTGTATATATGTATAAATGCAAGATAGATAACTATACCACCAATTCTCCGTTAGTTCATTACAAAGAATAGTTTGTGTTGTCACTGTTTGATTGTCTGATTTTTTTATGCCTAGATTTTGTAACTTGAACAACTACTTCTAAGATAACAATATGTAATATGTTAACTACTATCGATTTCTTACCTTTTTTTTTTAGTTCTGCTTTACTTCTACCTTTTTCTGTTTTGCTTTTTTAAAATTAAAAAAAAAAGAAAGAATAAACTGGGGCAGTGAATGCCCTTCTTCCTATGGAAGCAAAAGGAAGAGAAGGAATTCAGGATTGACCCAGGATTCTCACCCCTTCTTGATTTTGACATGCTCCGTAATTCAGAAAGTTTCCAAAACTGTATGGGGAACGGCTCCTCTGAACTCTGTTGTAGCTTTAATCTGGCATGTGGAATGCTCAACATGTGCAATTAGAGAACATTATTATGACAGAATGCTAGAATTTCTTGAAGGGTTGTAGATGAGTGTGAAGGATTTGGTCAAAGACAGATCATATGACAGAGACCAGATGATCAGAAAGTCTTTAAGAGGAAAGAGCTGCTGAGGTCCGCCGCCAGAGCAATCTCTACTTCATGTTTCACAATTAACTGGGTGTAAATCACGTCAGATGATCTGTCAGTACGAATTATAGCCTAAGAGCTTAAGACAGTCAATTGAATGTTGTCCTGAGGTTAGAGTCATACATGACCATAGCAGGTGTTACAACTACTAAAAATACATTTGGCATTTATCCTAAAGCTGTAGTCACAAAAGCAAAGTGTTGCTTATAAGAGAAAAATATTGGAAATAACTGAGTCTGCAAAAATGTTGGATTAGAAAAATAGAATATGATATGGAATTGATTAATGCATGCCTGTGAATAAACAGAAGTCATTTCAAGTGCTGGTAAGCAAAATTCTCTGGACGATTCCATAATGTTAAAACAAAAAGATGTAATGAAAGGTATGTACATCAGCTATATAAAATCAGAAAAAGGGAGTTGCCCAGACTACAGATATACCTTCATATTTGTTCATATATAAAAAAAACTGAAAGATACCTAAAGTAGCTCCCATTGTGAAAAATAGTAACAAACCTAGCATACCACTGAGGGATTTTGAAACAGAGGGGGAAAAGGTTTTTCCTTTTACAAATTTAAGTGTTTTTTAAAAATTTGTGATGAACATGTATAAATTATCTAAAAAATGTAAAAACTTAGTTTAATTGAAATTTTAAAAATACATTTGGCTATATAAATACTATCCTTTTTTAAAAATTGAGCCTCCTACAATTCAAGAACTGCTTAACAAGTTAACATGTTTCATAGGAATTATCTTACTCCCAGAAATTATTTGTCTTGGAACCAAAGTTTTGTAATGTGTAGATTATGATACTCTTATTTCATTGGTTTACTCATTGCCAGTCATGTGGCCTCTAATTCACTGTAGATTCCATTTGAGACAGTTGAAGTTATTCATGTGGCTCTTCTGTCCCTCTAGATTTATACTATGGGTGATTTTTTTTCCGTGTAAATAGTTTAAACATAGTTTAGTTTGAACTGATTATTTGAATGCTAAACTAATGCTGCTCAGTTCCCAGATTGCTGACATCTTCAGTTATTTGGAGAACACTTGAATAACTTGTACGTATGATTACCAACCTTAAGATGCTTCCTAGACAAACTGTGATCTTCTTTAGTTAGTAATATCGATAAATAACCAATCACCGTTTTGCCTCATACTCCAATTATAAGTGGCAAAGAATATATTTTGCATTTACCAGTGTCCACCATTACCAAAAGAGACTATCTCCGTGCAGGGCTACCTATATCCTAGAAAACTAAAGATGACAAAATTTGCATAATACAAATATAAGAGACAGGTACAAAAGGGCATGAAAATGCGAACAGTGCATTTAATTCAGTTCCCTTTTAAGTCTTTGTCTCATTGTATAGTTTGAAATTACTAAGATCGTCACTTCATCTAGAGCTTCAGCACCTCATGCCTAGAATATTTAAATGGGTTATCTGGACTACTTTTCATTACATCTCTCTTCTTTTCAGTAAAGGTATCATTTACTGCCCCGCCCCCCCCAAATATATATATACTCTAAGGAATCATCTTTTTAGCTTTATTTTAAGTAGATTTTAGAAACCTTCTGACTAAACTTCTCTAGGCTTCCCAGCTTTGGTTCTTTCTATGTCTTTGGTCTAGAACACCATGTTTATCTATACAAATCAATCTAACCAATCTGGTTTAACAGGTAGCGTGAGAGTACTGATGATGAAGAAAGGAAAGAATTCAATAAAAGATATGACCCTTGAAACACCCTGAACTTGTATTCTCTTCATTTTAAAACATAAATTTTTAGCGTTTACATTAAGTCCTGACTGGAGAGGGTGGTGAACATGTCTACTTAAGACTTTGAATTAACACACATGCTGAGGTATAAAAGCTGCCCTACCCTGTCTCTCTTCAGAGAGAACATCTAACACGAAGCAGTCAAAAGTCATTTAGGGACTGACATTGACATAACTTTGCCACAAGCAACTAAAGCAATTACCAAGGCTGGTTTGGGCACAGCTGAAACACCTTGATAAGGCAGCGGTGAAAAATGACACATCACACAACCTGAATGGTTTCATCAGCACAACACTAAATCAGCATGTATGTCTCCAACACCCTTCGCTCTGTCGATAATAGAATAATCAAACAGAAAGGAAGAGTATTGCCTCAAATTTCTGCTGACAGTCAGAAAGGGAAATAAAATGATGTGTGCCTGAGTGGCGCCTTTCAAATGTATTTTTGCCAGGATGGTTTCAAACAAGTGTCCCATAAACCTCTTCATATTTTCAACCAGTGAGGTTTATACTTAATAAGCACCAGAAAAGAAGGAATTATATTTAGTTCATTGCTCATTTCATCAGAATCAGTGGTGTTTAATACATGTAACAAAAACTACATCCAAAGATAGGGCATAAAATGAGACTAAATATAAGTTGATGGGAACTAATTTATTTAAGACATAATATATGTTAAAATTCAGACCCACGACGAAAACTTTGTTAAAGGGTGACACAAATTATATTGTAGAGATCATGGGATGACATTGTTTAAAGGTGATCTTTCTACTCCATATTGGTGTTTGCTAAATGAAAGGGACGGTTGCTTCCTACCATGTTGTGCCCAGTAACCTCACTCCTCATTGACTGAAGGGTGATACAAGATGGCTACTTTCACTGTCCGTGATTTCACTGCTCACAGAGTTACCACTAATGCTGTCTTACGCCTTCCTGCTTCATACCACCAGACCCTGTCTCTTAGTTCTCCTTCTCTAAAATCCACCTTCTCATCAACTCTCTCTCGCTATCTTAAACACTGCAGGTACGCAGAGGAAATAAAAATGCAACCTTAAACAGCAAATGCTTACTAGAAATGCTCACGTAATACATCGTTTGGGGTGCAGTATAATCCAATAGCACCAAGTTCACAGTGTAATCAAACTGCTTACATGTTGGAGGGAAAACAAAATCCTCATAAAAATAAAAGTTAAAGGGCAAATTCTTGTCACTTGGAAAAAGTCAATAGAAACTCTGGAGTATTTTCTTCTTTTCGTATACTGTTTACAGATAATAGGAGGTATGACCATCACTAAAACACTTGAATATTAAAATACAAAAATGTGTTATAAATTTAAAGAAAATTCACTTTTCCTTGGAACAGAATACTGAAAATGGAAGTATGTAGATGAAAGAGATTTTAAGTGACCTTTAACCCATTCTTCATCCAAGGATAAGGCAAAATTAAATTTCAGAAGAAACCTGAATGTGTCCTCTGATACCCTCTCTTGCACCCTTCAGGCTGTGATTTCAAGTTAAAAAGTTACAGACAAAGTGGTTTCATGAGATAAACAATTGACCACAATTTAGCAGAAAAATAACCTACAACTCTGAACTCTCTCCCTCTGTTCAAATTTTCACTTAGATTAGTGGACTGTGACCTCCACCCCCGGGGTAATGACTCACGGTGGAGCTGCCCTTGCCTGCTTCCTGTAAGTTGGATCAGTGGCTTCCTGGTCTAATTGCTGTCCTGTGCCCCACACACACCACAGACTCCTCCATCTATGCTCTGCATCTTGATGTTCATTTTCCGTGAAACCTTTCTACATTCAATTTTCAAGAATGCTTGCTTCTTTTCTAGCGTCATTTTGTTACAGGCAGCTGAGTTACTTAGAAATATTATAGGCAGTCAGACAGGGCTGGACCGTTAAAGGAGCCAGTGCAGAAGCCCAGATATCTTGCAACTTTTCAAGTGACAGACACCTCTGCTAAAGGCTAGATCTCAAGACAAAAGGCAAAACAAATGCAATCACACCCTGAGTATAAACATCAGGGATTGATCTTCAAAATAGGTATCAATCACCTTGAGGAAGCCAGAGGGAGCTGTTCACCCAAACCCTTACCAGCAGAGGTCATATTCTGCATTCATGCCCACTTGCTAGTGACTCACCTCCCTGATTTGTTCCTGATTTAATGAATTTTACCTGAGCAATTATACTCGTAATCTTATTGGTTGACCACAGTTCTGTCCCACCTCATGCCTGCCTGCCTTGTGAGGGCCCATTTTCCCCACCACGGACCCACCTCATCTCATGTTTTTTACTCTATAAAAGTACCTAGAAAAGACATAGTCTTTGGCAACCCACTTGGGAACCCTTTTGTCTCTCTCAGACAGAAGCTTTCTTTCTCTCAATAAACGTATTCTGCTCTTAATCTCCATTGTTTCTAAAATTCATTCTTTGATTTTAGAGAACACAAACTCATACCAGACACCTAGTAGGTTAGAAGCTTCATTCCCCAAATGAACAGTAGAAAGATCTCTGGTCTCCAGATACATTTTTTTGGGACCAGAACTCACAGACGTGTTTACTGGAGTAGAACAGGGTCCCTTAGAGGTTAGGAAGGGTAGGAGGAGGTGTGATAGAGGGAGATTGGGTAATGACAGAAAACAGAGTTAGATAGGAGAGATAAAGTTCAGCATAGCAGAGTGACGAAGTATACAACAATGTATTAGATAATGCACAAAGGACTAGAAGAAAAGACTTCAAAGTTTCTATACAAAAATAAAGGTTTAAAGAGAAGAAAATCCTTATTACTGACTTGATCATTTTATATCTATAAAATAAGTTCCTATAATTAACCCCATAAACATGTAAAATTATTATACATCTATAAGAAAAAAGGTGAGAGAGAGAGAAAGAGAGAAAATGAGAGAGAGAGAGAGAGAGATCTGAGGAATTTATATCACTTAAAATATTTTAGGATCAACATTTTAGCACAAGCAGTGCTCAACTCACATCTATATGATTTATTTTTACTAAAATACGTTAACTTATGTTAGTATCTTATATATCATTTTACCACTACTGAGAAACTCTTTATATATATATTTTTGATTTTATACTTATCTGATTTTTTATATATCAGACACTGAGAATGCTCTATTTGAAAGAGGTTCAATTCAATTTTTATTTCCTAATTTAATGTGCCATATAAAAAGAGGTAGATAACGGAGGGAAGCCTATACATTTTTTAGAGGGGAAAAAATCCAATTTTTACTCTCCTTATTTTACTTTCTTTTCCTCCATATCATCAAAAAAACATACTTTAATTTGTCTCTCAGTGGACTGACATACTTGCTTAACTGAACAGCAGTTTTGCCGGCAGAGGCCAGATAACTAATATCCGTGGTAAAATCACTTCTGATGTTTCTTAGACTCCTAAAAAAGCCACTGCAGATGCTACAGAGTCAATATTTATACCCAAATATTACCTAGAATATATTTGGAGTTTCTCGTAAAGCTTATGTAGAACTGCTAAAATGGGTCCCCACACCTTCAACTGTTTTAAAATACAAACATCAAGAACCCACCCCCACACCTAATTGCAAAAAGTCTCTAGCAGTTTTTCTTTATATGGTTGGTTCCTGTTATTCCCCTCAAAATAGATGTTTAAAAGCTCCTTATAAACATTATTAAATCAATCGAAGGATGAACTGAACAAATTGATTAAACTAATCAGAGTATTTTGCTGGGTTTCTTTATGAGGAGCTTTAGATTAAGAGTCCCTTGATCGAAAATCTCACATTGGCATGAAGCCATGTGGTCTTAATGTGTCATTCCACCTTTTCTTCCACCCCTTCCCCATTTCCACACTACTGTTTCAGCACCACCAATGTATTAGGCAGAATGCTAGGAAGCAAAATGAAGCAGGGTCCTGATTAAAGGGCTATGGGAACTTTTGGAAGGTAAGGCCCACGTGAATGGGATGCCAACCAGTTTGCTAATAGCTATGGTGAGAGGCAAGATGTGGGTGCTGAGAGGGTCAGAGAACATAGAGAAGGAATGCACAGAGGTCTCCTTGTGGTGACACTTCTGCATAGCCAGGAACTAAGCAAAGCAGACATGATGCAAAGGGTGGAAAACAAAAAAATCAGTTTCTCTTAAGTTTGCTTTAGTCTTTCATAATTATAATGTAGAATCTAAATTAAATAGAACCTAAATGTAAGACGCTGGTATATGAAATTCTGCAAAGTCAAGCAGAAACATCAAAATGACACACAGGATTTGGAGGCAGATTTATTTATGTCAAAGGGCACTGGTCAAGATCATTCTTACAATATCAGGCCCTGATCTCTGGTGGTCTTTGGCTTATATAAGACAAACAAGCAGGAAGCACAGAAGCAGAATGGCTTGTCATTTGGGGATTGGTTTATACAACGTGCATCATAGTGACCAGCCCTTTCTAAGAGACAGAAACAACTGGAATTGGAACACGAATTATCACCTGAAAACAAAGACACTGAAGTATCATGGCTGGGGTGGGGGGTGTTGTGTTACAATTCAACCACAAGGCAGGGATCAAATTGTGAAGGAACGGTGTGTTGTGTTAGGAATCAAGGACCTTATTAATCAAGGACCTGTTTGTCAAAATATGAGGAATTCCTTGAATCACAAGTCTGAGGAGATTTTCTGAGGAGGCATAAGAAAGCCTCTGGTCCTAAACAAGTCTGGTCAACATCATCTATTAAAGGGTTTGATAAACACTGTAAGAAAGCTAGGCCTTTGACTGCATTGAAACTGACTTGTCGGATACACATGACTACAAAAATTCCTTTCCAACTGTCGCCAATTACTACAGGTGGAGCTAGTTGTTCACACAACACACTGGCAAAAACTGCTGTAGGTAATGAGAAACTCTGAAGAACTTTAAGAACATGGCTTTAAAAAAGACTCTGTGCTTTGCCAACAGTGCGGAAGTGAATTGGAAGGTAATACCACAAGAAAGATCCTTAGGCAGGTGGCTTTGCACTTTAAACTTAGAGAAAGAGGGTAATTAAAAAGGGAGGCTGAGAATGGAGCTCAGTGCAAAGGCCCTGAGTTCATTCCCCAGTATTGCAAAAAGACAAAAGAAAAAGAAAACCAAGTATTTGAATGTTACTAGTTTAAGGTATTGTGATTTGGGGGAAATATCCCCAAATGTAATGACAGGTTCAGTTATGGTTCTCACTCAGTAATGATTTTATCTTTGGTGATTCAGTAGTAGTGTAAATCATTGTACAGCTAATCTTTCAAAGACCTAAGAATGCACTTAAAAGACCAAAGTGTTTATAGTCATTTGCAGCAATTGTTACCAGATAATTATGAAGTCAGTTTGGGGGTTCTCCTTTGTTTTGTTTGGTTTGCAGTGCTAGGGATTGAATCCATGTCCTCACACATGGTAGGCAAGTCGTCTACCACTGAGCTACATTCCCAGCTCTTACAAAATCAGTTTTAAATGACCTTATTTCTGATATAATGAGATGTTCACACTGGAAGGGTCCTAGAAACAATGCTCATGCCTGTTTAGAAGGCTTTTATCTCATCAGCATTAACCACGGGAACCTAAGAGGAGTGGCTCTGCTGGGTTTCTCTCTGTCACACCACAGGCTATACTATTGGCAAGCAAACTGACTAAGAGCTAGTAAGGTCAAGTTTATTGGCTGTAAAAGTATCCATCCCAAAGGAAGACTTAGCTGCACTCAGGTCCTTAATGGATCACCTGTTGGTTCCATTTCCAATTTAGTCTCATTTTGTGAACTACAAGAGAGTGCTAAACTACTGAAGCTGATAACAACAAATCAGGCAACCACAACCCTTCCTCTTTGAAATTAAAAACAGCCTACCCAGCACATAGGTTGCTAAAACTCTTTAAGTAGGGAGGCAACTCTTATTAATTGTGAATGAACATGTGTATCAGCCTCTAAATCAAAGAATCAATGTGTGTGGGGGGGGTTTCTGTTTTGTTTTTCACTGAGAGCCCTCACTGCTATTTTAATCTTCATAGATTGAGATAACTGATACCATAGCTGCTTTTCCTGGTAAAATGTTAACTTCCAGTTTCAGTGCCCCCTTGACTGGTCTTCTTTCTTGAATCTTAGGCACTGTCCTTTCATGGTCCTCACTTAGCCAACAGCTGTCCACGCTGCGGGCACTGCTCCTTCCACAGAGCAACTCGCCATGGCCACGGGACTGGGGCCACTCACTGACACCTGTGTCCAGAGCACTGTGTCCACCTCTTCTGCAGCATTTTAATGGCTATGGAGTCATCTAAACAGCCACGTTCACAGATTTGATGAATGCCTTCTTCACACTTCCTCACACATGCGCAGATATCAGATGAGTTGACAAACAGTTGCCTGTTACTTCTGTGTTCCTTTCCTTGTTCTCCGAACTGTATGTATACAGATAGATAGATCGATAGATAGATACATAGATAGATATTATATATATATATATATATATATATATATGGTTCAGGGAAGCTACTATGATTGCTAAGTTTATGATATTTTTAGTTGGATTTCCTTTTTCTCACAAAGTAGAAATTTTTCCACATCACATGTGAAGATACCAGATGGTTTTGCATCATTGTTACTACTCTGTGCCCTGAGTTATCACACATGGCTTCTTGTTTTCATGAAGTAAAATGGGTCCCTGGCATGTTGGTCTCAGAATAAACTATCCCATGTCCATCTGTGTTAATGTGCAAGGAACATTTGTGTGACTGTGTTCTCTCTTGCCTCAGTCTCCTTGTTAATATACATTTTTTTAAAAACCCAAAAAACAAAATAAACAACAACAACAAAAACAACATAAAAGCATAAAAACATGATTTATCCAGACAATAAGAGTTATCTACAAGATCAAGACACATGGCAGGGCTCAACATAAAATTATTAGATTGTGAGCATCTAATAATGTTAAAATAAGTCAAAATGTAGAACTGTCATTTAAATAAGGAAAAGAAGGATCCTTTTCATACTATCTCCTTGATCTTGGATTGAATTCCACTAATGCGTCTGTGTGCTTTATCAACTGCATTTGTTCCTAGAGCTTCCATAGAAAATTTCCACAACTTTGTTATGTAAGACAGCAAAGAACTATGCTCCCCACTGTTTGGGAAGCCAGAAATCTAAGAGCAAGGTGCCCGAAAGGCTGCAGTGCCCCACACGCCCAGGTGCAATCTGTCTCTGCCTCTCCCAGTGTGTGTGGAGCTTCAAGTGCTTCCGGTCTGTGGCATCAACCTCCAGGCTCTGTCTTTATGTGGCTTTTCCTTTTTTTATGCTGCCTCTCTTTTTCTCTCTTTTGTAAGCACACTTGTCACTGGATTTAAGTCCAGCCTGGACAACCTAGGACGATTTCATCTCAAAATCTTTAACGTAATGACAATTTTCAAACTTATTTTCCAAATAAAGTCACATTCAGAGATTCTAAAGTTTAAGATATGGACTTATGAATATGGCCTTTTTTTTTTTTTTTTTTTTTTTTGTGGCACTGGGGATCGAACTCACAGCCTCATGCCTGCCAGACAGGTGCTTAAGCCACTGAGCCAAACTCCTGGTCCTAATTTTTTGAGGCAGGGTCGCACTATGTAGCTCAGGCTGGCCTTGCACTCACATTGTAGCCCAAGCCGGTCTCGAACTCACAATGCTCCACCTACTTCAGCCTCCCGAGTTCTGGGATTAAAGGCATGTGGCCTTGTTTTATATCACAATAGATACTCTAATCTGACCAGAAATCTCTGCTAGCCACTTTTTTATACTTGATATTACCACAAAACAGAAACCAAGGCAGGGGTTTGAGAGGGCACTACTGCATACATGCAAACACGTGTAAGTTGTTATTCACTTTTAAAATATGCAGTATGTACTGTTTCTAAAGGGTTGCTTTGAATACTGTGGTGGCACTATTTCGTATTTCTAATCTTTTCAAATGAAAGTTATATTATTATAAATTATTAAAATAAATAAGTATCAATAATATAATCAGATTTCCACAATTAAATTCACAGAGTTAAAGGTCAGCAGACAACATAAAGCACAACGTTGTCGCACTTTTTACTGGGTGAGAGTCTCCTTGAAAGTGATTTATAATATGTCTACTGTTCATGGCATATATTCCTTTAACCAATCTAACACTGACAAACTGATTTTAACGGGAGAGAACCATTTTGTTTCCAACTTGGTTTCAAAAGAAAATATGAACATTAAGATAATTACAAAGACTATGTTTTCATGTGAGTCAGATATACTCCATTTTAAAAAAACCATCATTATCGGCAGCACCATGACAACACACATCGTTTTTAAATGGTTGCCAGATGATGCACTTTGATGGATAATTTATATGCACTTCGTCCTCAATTTAAGATCATCAATTTACAAAGTCCAACTTTATGGTGATGCAGAGGCAATAGGCATTTCCTAGAAACTGACCTCAAGGCGTAAATCTCAAACCTTCCCAGACTAGGGATATATGGTGAGACACTCACTTGGGATACTAAGTAGTGAATGAGAGCCACAGCCCCCAGTCAATACCAGGAGCAAAGGGAAACCAAGCAACCTTCTATAGTGTGCTGTGCAGCTCAGCCACGACATTTCAGAGGTTAGCTGTGCTCATTGAATTCTCCATGTGATGTTTTTGAATTGTGATAGGTTTATTGAGATAGAACATCAGGGAACATCTGATTGGGTTAAAGGGTAGTATTCAATGAAAGCTGCTACTGGGAGAGAAGTCCTACATAAACTGTGAAAAAGAAGAGACTGGTTAGGAAAACTCATAGTTTTTGCTATTTTGGAGTGCTGAATTAGTGAGGCTTTATTTTGTATTGATGCAATGATTAAAATTTTGTGTCGCAAGTCAAAAACTGGGGGGTGAACATTACTTTATCCTGTAGTGCCTGAGCTACCTTTATGACATGTGGCTTAAGTTAGATTTTCCCTACAGTGTATTTGAAGCCCACCCATTCATTCATTCAATCAACACTGAAAGCCTAGTAACTATTCAGTACTACTGCACTGTCAAGTCGGGCTTTACTTAGTAAGTAGGTAAGTGTCTCAGTCTTCACTTGTAAAGATTAAGTCATAAACAGGAGAAAAAGAGCTGAGCTCTAAGTTCAGCATGAACGTATTGAAGGAACTCTGGCTGATATTATTTCTTTTTCACATTTTCCCTAACTGAATCCCTCTGGATGGGGGAGGAGAGAATCACTTGCTAAAGAAAACATATCTCTGCTTACACTTTTAAGGAAAACCTGCAAGAGTTTGATATAAATGCTCCTAAATGATTATATATAAGATGAAAGTCTCTTAACAAACCTAGAGATTCTTTTCAACTTTTCCAATTCATAAATATTTTTGATATCAGGATGTTTTCACTTTCTGGGTCATATTTTATTTACAATGCATACCATCTTCTTGACTAGTAAATAGGGAGTCAATGTTTGAGATGTCTGCGCTGATAGCTCTTAAGTCTGTTTTGAGAGATCAAATGAAGTCTAACTGGAAAAGCAGAACATTGGAGCTTCATGGTACTAGGGCCAGTGCCTGGTGAGGCAATCTTCTTAGAGCAGCCACTGGATCAGCAGACAAAAATGCCTACTTCAGTGTGTTGCCATGGGGTCATACAATTCAGTGGCATAATGCACCTATCAATGCTTCTCAACTTAACATGGACATATTCCTATACACCCCCTGGAAGCTGAAAATATAAATCAAAACTTCATTCAACTTTCTGAACATTATAGCTTAGCCCAGCCTACCTTAAACATGATCAGAACACTTACCATTAGACTACTCTTGGGTGAAACCCTCTAACCCAAAGCTGATTTTCTAATAGGATGTTGAACATCTTAGGTATTTTATTGAATACCTGTATATAAAAGATACTGGTATACAGAACACTGTAGAGTATTGGTAATTTATCCTTCTGGTCAAGTAACTGATTGCGAACTGTGGCTTGCTGCTACAGCCCAGCATCCTGAGGGGACATCTTTCATATATTGCTATCCCGAGGAAATAAAGTTCGAAGTACAATTTCCACTGAATACCTATCACTTTCATAGCATTGTAATGTCAAACTATTGCAAGTTGAAGACTCTGTATTTATTCGTTAACAAGCTATCGTTCATTCTACTGTTGCTGTGGAAATACAAAACAAATATATGTATATCCTAAATTCCTCCAGGAATGTCTGGGTACCCAGGCATATTTTTGCAGTTATCTATGGATACACATTAATCTATATAAAACAGCCTTAACACACCTAAAACACAAACAAGATATTCTACATAGACCTCTGCAAATTAACTGTCATATTTATTGATATATTTTGTACATCACTTCAAATCAGTAAAATCATTTCTCATGACTGGATAATGCCATGGGTATACTATTTTTAACATATCATTTTTCCCACTCATTAATTAGGTGTTTCAGGCTTTGCTATTACAAATAATAATGCAATAAACATTAACGTGTTAATATGATTGCATATTTATACATGTGCATGGCTAGAATAAATTCTTAAAGCAGGATTTCTGAGTCAAAGGGTGTGTTCACATATGTGTGGGTGTTCTCCCATGAGAGCTGACTGGCCCTCTGGAAACAGCGAAGCTACATTCATGCTAGAGAAAAATACGTAAGAATTTCATCTGTCTTTCATCATAGACAACTTTTAAAATTGTCACTAAAAAGATAAGTGAAAGCCAGCTGGGCATGATGGTGCATGCCTGTTATCCCAGCACACCACAGGCTGAGGCAGGAGGCTCACTGTGAGTTCGAGGCCAACCTGGGCTACAAAGTAACCACAGTGGTGCATGCCTATAATCCCAGCACTCAGGAGGCTGAGGCAGGAGGATTTTTAAAAGTTCGAGACCAGCCTGGGTTGCAAAGTGAGCTCAAGGTCAGCCTGAACTGCAGAAAAAATAAAAAAGAAAGAAAGAAAGAAGAAAACAAAGTGAGTTCAAAGCCAGCCTGAACCACATAGTGAAACCTTGTCTCAAAAATCAAAATAAAACAAAACAGAACAAACAGACAAAAAAGACAGGGGAAAGGGAGAATTATTATTGTTATCGTCACTTTAATTTCTGTCATAATTTAAAGAAATGGACATCAACCAAACATATTTATACGTAATACCTGTCATAGCCAAATCCAAGCGGAAAGAAACAACACCCAGACAGAGGCTGAGTGCTGAGTGCAGTGGCCGTGCAAAGAAGCAAGCATGTGAGAAAGGTTCATATAGCAGTGACATCTGAAATACTACTGAGGCTTCCCTTCCTCATCTCTATCATATGGTGATGCTTTGTTGTTGTCGTCGTTGTTGTTTTTTAATCTATTTACATCTAGTACATTTACCAATTCCATATCTCACAAGAGACACACTATGACTTTTAACAGTGTTATACCTAATGACAAACACTGCATATGTGTTTTTCTTAAGTTAAAAAAATAAAAATAAAAAAGACTGCCAAATCCCATGAACTTTTGGTAGCTTCACAGTTAGGTTAACTGCTTATTGAAGGCAGGATCCATTTGAGAAAACAAACAAACAACCCGCTCCCCCAAAAAAACCACCCAGATTATTGCCTAGATAATCAGGTCAGGTCAGTTTTATATTTTCTTCTTGTAAAGAATCATATCCTAAGTTATTATATAATTTCAAGGTAGTTTTTATTTCAAATAAGCTAAAATAGACATATTCCAAAATATCTGTCATTTTTGAGACTTTGTAAATTGACTTTCATTTCATGTGATTTACAAACATGTCAAGCAAGCTTGGAAGTCGCACATAATAATACCATCTGGTCTTATTACAGATGAACCACAGAAGCTGAGAGTGCCACATCCTCAAGCCGCAGATCTAGGAAGTGACAAACAAAGGGTGAAAACTTGTCGTTAGGACCTCAGGTCTCTCGCCTCTCTAGCTTTAGAATTTCAGAAAAATGAAGTTCCAGTGTTGGTGAAGGAGTTACAGACTATTTGGTTTAGCTGCTTCTTTTGCAGATGAAAATACATCATCTTAAGAATTTTTTGGAGTGAGTGGAAAGGGAGTAGGGGGTAGAATATGAAAAAGAAAAGAATTAAGATGAATTATGTTCATGCACTGACTCCCCACCATAAATGTAATCATTATGTATGCAAACATGTATTAATAAAATGAATGAATAAATAAATAAAAATAAATCACAAAAAATAATTTTTATCTGATGTTCAGAACAGTCCTTGCCAAGAGTGGACAATTCTATGTAAGGATAGATGAAGTGACTTCTCCAATCCTACACAATTTTGTCTCCTAGGGGAGAGGAGGTTAGTTATGTAGAACCGTCTAGACCATATTTCCTGGTTCCAATGCCAATGTTTCCATTTCCATCCCTTCCAAAATAAAGATATAATATAGTTTTACATTAGTCAAGACAACTGCAAATTGCACTTGAGTTATTTAGCTGCAGCTCTGACTTGCGAGACATACATTTCTAGCCAGACAAAGAAAATGTATATAATAAGGTTCAAAACACAAAAATTAAGTACACCTGTTGAACAGACCTTTATTAATGTGTCTCAGTTCCTGTCATTTTTTTTAAAAAGAATTAAGTGTGGAAGAATAATCACTTCATGTATGACTTTCACTTGGCAGTTTATAAATGATTCTTCTGCCCAAGAGTTCATTAGAGGCTGTTTGGAATTCCAGTTCAAAGCGCAGAGTGAAGAAGACTTGTACCCCAAATAGCTCCCTGTTACAATCACCTGTATCATGACCATGATGACCAAGACAAAATGCATCTAGGTATCAACTCCCTCAAGATGAATGTTATCATTATGTATGGCAAACATGTACTAATAACAAAAACTACCTGCATCAATCTATGAAAATTATCAGGAAAACATTATCAGAAGTCATGGGCATCTTCTCATGGCCTAGCTTTCTATTCTGTACTGTCATTGCTAAGTTCCTTAAAGAGAGAGTATTTAGGTAACCAGTTCCTGGCATAGAGTATTTACAAAATAAATATATGTTAATACCTAGATAAATGAATTGTCCCTTTCTAGTATCCTTTCGTCATTAGAGAGATTCTCAACCCTGACTGTAGAATCACCTGAATAGAATTAAAACTATTGATTCTATCACCTGATTCCATAAGTATTCTGCTCACTCCATTTGCCTAGGTTTTACAGATTTTAATATCCACTTGATTTTATTTTAGTTATTATTCTCATATCTTTTTAGGTAATACAGCAACAAAGACATCATATTGTGAGTCACCAGCAAACAAGGATTGATACTGGATATATGCTATTTGGACACATACTGAAACTGACATTTTAACTTAAGTTTTAATTTTAAATGTACAAGTATCTGGCAATCTCTTTTTTTCCTTCCTCCTCATCCCCCTTACCCTCTTAGTTAGCATCTGAATAGATGGTAGTTAGAGCTTTTCCTTCTAGCTAATGAGTTTCAGTGATTAACTATAAGAAATACTGTCAAATGTATGGGTCATGCTGGCTATGTAAGTATTTATGAATGATTCAGGATAAGAGATTTAGTAAGGAAAAGGAACGTACATTAAAATAAAAGAACTGAGCACAAGCCTGAGGCCTGAGAACAGAAACAGAGTTGGATGTTGGATTTCTGCCTCACGTGTGGTAATCTCAGGTCATCAGGGAGTAACTATGAGGATATCTTTCGGAATAGCTTTGGGAACTGACGGAGCCCCACACCATTTTAGCAGGGCAAAGCAAAGTTCAAATTTAGCGACTAAACACACATGGCTCCTCCCACTGAGATTTAGCCAGCCCAGTCATGAAATGGTTTCCGGGATTGTCTGAAACGTAAAGAGTCCCCTCACTCTTTTCCTTTACACCAGAGTATTTTTTTTTTTCATTTTTTCACACCAGGCTATTTGAAATCAATTTATTACAAACACATGCCTCCATGGCCAATCTGTGACAGTGGTCTGCACAATGGTCCCCTGCATAAGACGATTCATCTATAGTAATGACTTTCAGACATACCCATAAATCCTTGACCAGAATAGTCTCATGCCATTCAGACAATTTGCTTATGACGAAGCACACTTTGGTACAATTCCCTTCAAATTTAGCATTAACATTGCCCATTTTCCCCTCAGCAGTTGAGAGAGATTACGCTTTCCATCTGCCATCCTTCCTAGGAGCGTGGCAGCAAGACAAAGTCCCAGGGCCTCAGACGCTACTTCTTTTTGTCAGCTCTATCATCTCTGCGAGTCCCATTTTCCTCAGCTTTAAATGGAACTGATAGGAGAAGTGGACACAACACATTAAAATGACTGTTTTCTCCCATGGATGTGCTTGTTTTCTACACCAGAGTGTTTACTGAGTCCTAGGGATTTTCCACAAACTTTTTCTGCTAGTGTGCTATGGTCTCGGGATCCAATCACAGTCTGATTGAAGATGCCCATGCTCTGTATTTCCCTCACAGAAGTTAACGCCTGTTCCCAAAGGAGGCAAGGTGTTCTCCATCTGCACGCATCTCAGGTGAGTCATGAGCTCTGTCACAGAACCTAACAGCCTGCTGCCAGTGATTCGTTTTAAAGGGAAAGAATAAATAGCAGCAGCACCTGTCAAGTTCCTTCCAAAAAGCCTAATGCAAATGAAGGTGATTCCCCAAGAAGACTGTCTTTAATGAGTTCAAAAGAGTTCTATAATAATGGTTAGATTTACATTTTTCTTTAGCATCTCTCACCTGGAGTCCAGATCCAGACACCGAGTTGAAGAACAGAAGAGCTTCCCAGAGGTGAATCCTAAAATGTAAATTGTATGCAAAGACTAGAAAATGTGAACAGATTGAACAAACAGATTGACTCTCAAGGACAAAGCTCGAATTTATATATCCTAGAATCACAGCACCATGAGTTTGTAAAGTTAACTAAATCTTAACTTTCTGCAACTGCATGCTATGGCAAATCTTCCCACATTTGGGGGACAATAAACAACTTAATTCTTTAATCATCAATCTTCAATGAAAAATGGAACAAGCATGTGAATCCTTCATTTACCAGCCTTCTCTGAAATGTTAATTCCTCCATACCCATTTCTACAGGCCATTAAAACACACACAGGGAAGAAAGGCAAGGACTGAAAAATAACTTTGACAGCCTGGTGAATTGACTTATAAGTAATTTAAAAGCTCTACTTTACTTTCTACATTACCTTGGAAATAAGAATTTTTAACTTAGTACTTTCAAAATGTTTGATTTCTTACATTTTCCAGCTTAGGAAATTTCAGTTAGTATAGTAAAAAAAAAAAAGGTACATTCAAGAGAGGAAATTATAATATTTTTTATATTTCTGTACTTGTAATTATAGAAGTATTTCCATGAAGACCACCTCCATTCAGGACAACTATTCAAGCCTGACATAAAGTGAAAGGAAACCCTTACCCCTATCCCACAATCTATCCACCATTCTGTGTGTGTGTGCGTGTGTGTGTGAGTGTGCATCTTCTAATATGCAAAATTGAAGGTAAAAATGAATGTGGGTTTATTCTACTCAACAATTAAAGAACACTGTAATCTCTAACCATGTTGATACCTCAAAAATATTTTCTAAATGAAAGGAACCAGATTCAAAATAGCATATATTATGTGTTACCATTTGCACGTACAGGGGTAGAAAGTCCATTTGGAGAAAAATCAGATTGGTGGTGTTTTGAAGGTGAGGGAAAGGAAATGACCGAGAATGGTGCTCAGTGGTATTTGGGGGATGACAGGCGTACCCTAAATTTAGAGTTTGGAGCTGTAACAGGATTACTATTTACCCAAACTCTACAAATTGTGCAGGTAAATGTTTAGTTTAATATAAATTAAATCATAATAAACTGATTTGTTAAAGCATACTAGCTTGGTAGTTCTTTACTTGGGTTCATCACAAGTACTATATTGGGGATCTTCTTCCTAAACGGCTGCAGAAAGAGTCAATGTGATTTAGAAAGCAGATATGAGCCAGGATTTGGCCAACCAGCCTATTGGGCCTACATTGGTGTAAAAATTATGAAAAATGCAAGCATGTGAATAAAGTAGAGATTATAAATAAAATATGATCTTGTCTTTCCGGGGACATTCACTACCCCCATAGGCCAGACTTAGGACACAGAAGAGTGTGGTGGTAGCCTGAGACCTTTCAGAAGAAGTATTCTACTTTGCCAAGTAATCACTCACTTTTGCTATAAAAAACAGTAACTGTGTATAACTTTCAGAATTATCTGATGACTTCCTTGTCTTGATTTACTTGCTGACACTGTTGACATTAAATGCATTTCTTCCATATGTATTCCCTTTGCATAATTTCAAAATTAGCTCAAATAATTTTAATCCATTCACTAATTTTCTAAGAACACTAAATTTTTTCTACAGGCTTGTTTAATATGGCTCAAATTTTCCTCATGACTTGTAACCACTTTTAACAAACTACCTGACAAAGTTTCATATACTTTAAAGCTCTACTTCATATTGTTCATTTTCTTCATATAAATTATGAAAGCAAATATATAACACTAGCAGCACTCTTACTGTTGAAGTAATATGATTTTTTAACAATATTCATCTATGTGTATTTGTGTGTTGGTATAGGTAAAATGATCTGACCATTCTGTGACATTAATGTGATTTTCATACTCTAAAGTTATCACCTGAAATTTGGTGGAATCTTTTCAAGTAAAGATAATTAAACTTTTTTAAAATGCAAGTTTACCTTTCTTTGTTGTTGTTACACAAAAGCAAGTCTTGTGGATTAAACATAACAACTTTAGATTCTACTTCTGGGAGTTGTTGGGAGAAAAACTGGCTTACTAGTCACCAGTTTGCCCCTCCCCCCACAATTTAGTTGATTTTGTTAGCACATAGATTTTGGGGGTAGGTTTTGCATCTTATCCCTTGTGCATAATTTCCTTGATACAGAATTTTCACACCATGGTTGTAAAGAATGTTAAACAGAGAACATTTTGGTATGTTTGTAACTGGAATCCATCACTCACTGACATCCCACCACAAGGCTATATTTAAATCTTTACACTGCTTTGCCTTATCAAAGGAGCAGTTTGGCATTTGGTATTTGGAGACAGCTATAAAGCTGCACCATCTGTACCACTCTGTTTCAAGAGGGACATCAATTTTTATTCTTGTTGGATCCTGTAGGAATGCCCCGCTGAAACTGAGCTCAGGAATGACTCAGTTATAATTCAGTCTTCTAACTGTGGCCAAGGGTATACATGGCAGACGGAAGCACTTGCGTTCACATGTTTGGCTAAAAAAGAAAACTGTTGTCAGATATTCAGCCACAGAGGAAGGAGACTTCTAAGTCACATCCACTCATCAAACATCTGCCTATGACAGTGTCTTAAGATTCGTATCAACACTGCTTTTAAGGAAATATCCCAGACTCGACTGAAAAATGAAACATGTTTGTTCATTTGTGGGTTTTGTTTGGGAGAATGAAATGCAGTTACCAAACCTAGCAAAGGCCATGTATAGAAACTAGATGGGTTCCAACTAATGGGAGTTCTAGATTGGCTGCCCGTCCTCTAAATGTAATTACTTAAAGCACAAAATCTGATCACTTGGTAGATCAGGACATCAGAGAAATGCAGAGAAGTGTAAGGAAACAAAATCATGCATCTGTCCGAAGAGAAAAGATCATTCAACATAGGAAAATGGGTCTGTAAATGCATTTAAAAAAATGTAGCAACTGACCTTTACTTCCCTGGAACTTACTGAAGAATAAATGAGCTAACGCAACATGTGAAATTCAATGTTTGCATTGGTAATGCATTATTTTCTGGCTGGAAATGTTAAATACTAGAATAAGTGACAGAATAACCAAAAATATTTTTAAAAAACTTATTTCCTATTTGTGCAAATTCATAGAGATTTTATAAATTAACAATTCCTGTCACTGTTCATTCTGATGCCTGAGTTGTTCCAAATTTGGCCAGCAGGACTTCTGTTGTGTTGTTTAATATACTTTCAGTGACTTTGGAAGATTACAAGCAAAAGCAAAATGAATAGAGAAAAAAATAGATTTTTATTGCACCAGCTGAAGAAAGTATTGTGTGGTGTGACGGGAGAACTGTCTCTCAATGGACTCTTCCAAACCTTAGCTTCGTGAACTTCTCTGAGATAAAATGATAACTTTGACTTTTTACTACTTGACATCCTTTGGTGCTCTCTCTGATGGTTCCAAGAGGAGTTTGGGTTTCTCATGTATGACAAGAATTTAACTTGATATTTTGGGTTTAAATCTAGTAATTAGTTGATAGTAAATTTTAACTTCCTGGAGGAATTTCTCATTAGAAAAAACAGAACATACATATATAAATATATGAAAAATAGAATATATATTTACACTAAGTAAATTTAAATTTATATATCTATAAATTTGAAAATATTAAATTTTAAAATCCACATAAAGTTCTTAGCACAACATCTAATATTAATATTAAGAAGTGGAAAGCATACCTGTGAATTGATGTGATGAGAGAGATTTGTATGCTTCTGCTGCTTACAGTTCAGTTAAATTTCTGGTATGGTTTGCTCTTTAATCATGACACATGCATCTCCTTATTTAAAAAGAGTATAACTGCACATGTGATTTGTATTCTTTTACAAGTTTTCATTCAGAAGAGGAATACCATCTTAATACAATGTAGACACACAATAGAAAAATTCACACCATACAGGTAACTAAAGGATACTTTCAGGGGAGCCGGTGAAACCCCAGGGAGAGGAATCGAGGTTAGCAAACCACTGACCTCATTCATCACATTCAGTCAACTGACTAAACAAAGTGTCTGGTTCTGTCTTTAAAAGCCACTGCTTTATGTATAAATGTGGCAGGTACAGGGACACAGTTTCTAAGTATTTTTGTGTCTTCCTTAATCAGTATTCCAATGCTTCTCTCTAAGTACTTGAGTAGTACCAGTTGACTATAAAGAAATATAAATGTTATAGTTTTAAAAGTAGGTTATCCTAACCCAAATTTAAGTAGCTTAACTGTTCCAAGTAAAATCATGACCTTGAACACATGCATTTTTATTTAAAAAGTTAAATTGTTCTAGCACATACCCAAAATATGATATACAAAATCTTAGCCAATATCTCCAGAAACAAACACATCTCAGTGAATATTTATTTATTGCCAAGACAGATTAAGTATGCTATTTGAAAATTTAAAAAAAAGGATTTTAATGCTTAAAGATGCTTAAAGGCAGGTTGTGGGTGAGCAGACAGATCATTTAGGGAATTTTAAACCCAGATTCTCCTACAAAAAACATGGGGCAAAAAAGAGGCTATCTTTCTGGAAAACCTATTTCTAAGACAGAGGGGCCAAAATGGGAAACATAAATCCATGCTTCTATGATCGCTGGGTGAAAATAAAATTCCCCAAAATTGTTAATAACCATCACTTGAAACCAAATAGGAGCTATAATTTTAAAAATATATGTGTCTTTAAAAAATAAATTACTACAGTAAGGCATATTGCCATTAATCTCCCTCACAATACTTTCACTTGTTTTGAACACACTTTTCCCACCGTTTATGGCCCTTTCTGAAGCAGTTCTGTAAGTCATTTTTCTGTCTTCAGTTGCACGGTTAGGGCTACTGTGAAGTCCTGAAGTGATTTAAAACATTTACCTTTCATGATCATCATTGTTCTGGGAAGGAGTCAGAAGTCTTAAAAGAACCAGATCTGGGAAAGAGGTGAATGAAGACATAGGTTCATGTTTTTACAGGATTGCCTTTCCATTGGATGGTACTTGGCAGCAACATTTGCAGTATTATTTATCACACCTTCTACAAAAGCTCACCAAAGAGGACTTTCAGAGCTGCTTCAGAAAATGGCTAGAACAACGGGAAGAGTGTGTTCCAAGTGTGTGTGAGGGAGGTGTGTGGGGGGGCCACACATTGGAAAGACATAAATGGCAATGTATCACTTACTGTAAAATTTTTAAAGCTTAAAAATTTACTGTATATTTCAATTACACTGACATACTAACTACGTTTGGGGCATGCTCTTGTTCTACTATTTAAACTCAGAGTAGGGTGGCAGAGGCAGGGGGAGAATTTGATCCAGTGGGGTAAAAGGCAAAACAAGTTTATTGTGGACACTTCAGTGGGATAATCATTGAATTCCATGCATTATAAAAGAAATCAACCAAACATTAATGTGATAAAAAGAAAGTCACCACTAATCAATATAAATGGACTAAACCCAAGAATGAAAAAAGCATTAAATATTTCTACAAAATCTTTAAAATTAGATTCATGGGAAGAGGAAAAATATCATCCCAATTAGTTCATTGTAAACTAGTTATTACGAAGGATCAGTTCTAACTTATTTAAAATGCCTAGGATGAGTTAGGACTTCTCTATGGTTTTCTTTTGCTTAACCTGAAGTTTTGGTGATGGTTCTAGTGATTACCTTGCTTTTCCTCCATGAGGTTTAAATTTTCATTTAGTCAGTGGTTCTCAGCACTGGCTACAGAGCAAAATCAGCTGAGGAGCATTTGAAAGATTGGAAGGTCCACGTTCTATACTCAGGGACTCTGGCTTAACTGTTCTGCAGTAGAGTATGGGCACCGAGGTTTGTTAATAGCTTCCTGGGTGGTTCTAAGGTGCACTAATTTCAGACTCTGTTTTCAGGCTTATGAAATGATACACTTCTCTTCAGCAGGCAGAGCAAACATACTGTAGCGCTAACAAGGAGATTCAGGTACTGCCGTCATCTTCACATGCTATGCCTGGTCTATGTGTCTGTCTGAGGCGAAGCTGAATGTGTTTGTAATTGTATGGATTATGTTAAGGGTGTTCTGTGTAGGAGTCTGATTAATACTTTGTAAAGGAAGTCAGTTTATAACAAAGGAGAAAACCAACATTTAAAGTCCCTGGTTGTGGTTGCCTCTTAGGAATACTAACAACACTGGTCTTCTGGAAGTTTAACTGTTTCTCAAAGTAGACTATCTTATGTTTTTTCCTCAATAAAATCTGTTTTTGATGAAAGAGAAAAAGAGAAAAATCGTAGAAGACAAATTTTTCAGCTCCTATAAGATAAATCATTACTAATAATTGAATGAGAAACAAAAGAGAAAATTGAGTCAACCCTACCCTCTGTTTGAAAAATATTTGGTATCCTGTGTTTTATTTTTTGACTTTTGTCACAAATTCAAAAATCACCTGTATTTCAAAATGCTTCATCTAGAATGTCACAAGGGTCACATTTAAGCAAACATATGCTATGCTCACTTGAAAGTGGTTGGTAGGAGACCTTCCTCCAAGCTCACACATGCATAACTGATGTAAAAATCGAGGTTAGCTCTAACATTTGTAGACTTGGTTTTTCATATATACTTAACACTTCTTTATGAGTGCACATTTTTCAAATAAGTCTTAAAACAAGAACATCTGCTAAGTTACAATTATGAGTGCTGACAGTATATCATTACTGTACACAGAAGCAGGTTCAAAAATATGTGATATTGAAGTGAATGATGACAGGTCCAAGAACAGACTGTTATCCCTGGGTACATTCATGCATCTTTTATATGCTCAGGTATTTCGACTGAATTTCAGATCCTTAAGATGCCTAGCAGACTTTACTGATTATTGAATTGACTCCAAGTGGTAAAACATAAAAACAAGTGTGTATGGCCTTTTGTCGGAGCAGTCAGTAGTTACTGACAGTCTTAGAAATGGCCTTGATCAAAAACTCTGTTTCTAGACATTAAGGTAAGAATTCTGTTATGTATATAGCCATTGGCACACACACACTTTTTCTGCCATGGAATTTAATACTTTCTTCTTTTCTCTGTCCTTCCAGTACACTGAAAAGTTAGTATCTCTTTTTAAATTCAGAGCTCCAATTTTATTTTCTAGTTCTTTTGGAACTATAACAGCAAAGGCTGCATCCTGAGGTAGGGCTGTTTCACAATGAGACCCTTTTGGTACCTCACTAATGGGCAAGCATTACCTAAGAAGCCTAGCAGATTTGTCTGGACCTCAGTTTCCTTCTAGCAAAAAACTGATGGGTAAAGATCTTTATATTGGAAACTCAACCATTCTGATTCATCTATAATATTTCTCACCCTGATCTGTTACTTCTTCTTGGCAAAACAAAAATATTTGCAACATTGGGGCTAGAAAATGACTGTATCAGTTCTGATTCCTTGACTCTCACCTTAAAATAAGAATTTAGAGAATCTCAAGTACAGTTTGAGGATCCACATATTTGGTAACCTGATTGTTGGAAATTATGAAAAATTCTTTTCTTTTTTTTCCCCATATCTACTCCCAAAGCTTTATTATCTTATTATCTTATTTGAAGAAAAATAATAGTATTCAACTTCAAAACAGGGACATCTATTCACCAGAATATACGTAGATACTGTTTCGCATAATGCTTTGTGACATAAATTTACGAAAGACCTTGAATATTTAAAATATTGCATTTTAACCACATGACAGGAGTTCCTTCTTTTTTTTTTCCAGTAATAACAGAATTCTGGTCTACATAAACATAACTGTACAGAATTTTTAACTTTAGCAGACTGCTGCCTTTAACTACATACATATGTGGTAGTTCTTCTGCATTCCAGAATAATTCTGGAGTACTCAAGGAAGAAAGCCAAGAAAGGAATTTCATAAAACTTAACAGAAGCTAAATTGGCCTGACAGTCTGAATATTGTCATAAACAGCAGGGAACAAAATCTCACCATTTTTTAGTGGATTTTTCATTATTTCTGAAAATGCAATCTACAGATTATATGTACCTACCCAAATGAAAACATAGCATGAGTGGTATTTGATCTAGAATTTCTTTCACAAAATGAGCTAAAACTCTTTAAGTACCAGTGCTCACTTAAAAATCAAAGTTAAAAACTATGAGATGAAATAGTTTTTAAAATGTATTTTCTTAATCCATGAAAAACTGCTAATGTTTGATGATTTTTTCCTATAAAAGTAGTACATTTATACAGTTCAATCTTACTTTACTTGACTGTGTATGAAGAAGACTATGAGGCATCTATCATTTATTGATTTTATTATGTACAACTAGAGAGGCTCAAGAATTGTTAAAAGGAAATACAAAGATACCCAGAGTCGATGACAAAATTATTTATAATTTTTACTTTGTCACTTACAGGGACTGTGGCTCAATGTATTGTCTAGTTCAACAATAAAAATAATTGTTAAAAAGCCTCAATAGACCTTGAGAGAAAGCTTTGACAGAGGTGACACCATTGCATTAATTTTATTTTTTATTTTATTTATTTATTTATTTTTGTACCTGGGATCGAACTCATGACCTCGCACTTGCCAAGCAGGCACTTGTACCACTGAGCTAAACCCCCGGCCCACCATTACATTAATCTTCAAGTATTTTCCAAATATGCAACTCTGCATTTTGGGCTACAGTAACTTTATTATCCTGATGTATGCTATGATATCATGAATGGAATATTTATTTAATGAGCATTGATATTTGGACTTGAGTAAATGGTGTACTGACTTTGAGATAAAATAAAACAGGCAGAAGCTAATGCATTGATCCTACTTGCCAAACTCTCATAGTACAAACATTATTATCAATCTGCATGATACTGCCTATGCAGTTCTTTATTGTCAATGGCAGATCACAGGCATGGACACCAATAAGTATCTGTGACAGAAGTCTCAGGGTAAAGGTACTAAAGTGTGAGCCAGATGATGTCAAATTGATCACAAATCACTTCCATTCCAGGACACATTGCTAATATCATGCTATAAACTCATTAAAAATATTCTTCATCTTCTGTATGAATATATTTATCATCACTTCATGATATATCATCACTTCATTTATTTTAGGTTGGCAACATCAACACTCCAAAATCAATTGCTTTTTCTCTTCAGTAATTTCCTTTCAACAAGGCACATGAGAAGCTTTATGTCTCTATTATATACAATTTGCATCTGTGCCACATGACCTCTCAGCACAAGGGATTGTAGATTGTTAAAAATTATACTCAATCTGCATCATGCTCTGCGTCTGCCTTGGATCCTCCCAGGAATTCAAGAGAGGAACAGATTCCAGTGAGAAGCGGCTCTTAGAAAGGAAGAAAGAGGACTCCAGAGTATAGAAAAAGGGTTTAGAGCCAGGCGTGGTGGCGCACGCCTTTACTCTCAGCACTGAGGAGGGTGAGGTAGGAGGAGCGTTGTGAGTTCGAGGCCGGCTTGGGCTACAACGCGAGCATAAGGTAGGAGGAGCGTTGTGAGTTCGAGGCCGGCTTGGGCTACAACGCGAGCATAAGGCCGGCCTCAGCTACACGGTGCGACCCTGCCTCAAAAATCCAGGGCAGGGAGTTTGGCTCTGTGACTTAAGCGCCTGTCTGACAGGTGTGAGGTTGTGAGTTCAATCCCCGGTGCCGCAAAAAAAAAAAAGGGTTTAGATTTGGAGATTATAAGTGGCAACCATGCTGTTTTAACAAAAGAACAGGAGAAAGAGAAGAGTGCACACATAGCAAGGTTGTCCCTGAACCATTTTCCAAAAAGGTCACACAGCAGCTGTAGAAAGCTGCCCTTTCTCACAGGCCCCTCCTAAGGGAAGGTCTCACAGCAAAATACTTGCTTTCATGTTCCTGGCTGAAAGTGATTACACCGGCAATGGGCACCTGACTGAAGAACATAAACTGGTAGGCTTCCCACATTGGGTGGGGACCAGCCGGCCCATGAGGTACCTTTGTAAGGCCTTTGATCATCAAAAGACAGAGAAAGCCAGATTATTCGTCCTGGGAGTGAAAGCTGAAATGTGAGCAAGAACCAAGTGAAGCAAAAAGTGACCGGAAGTGAGAACAAGCTAATATAAAGGATTCATGACTTGAAGTAACTTGAAATAGCAGTTACAAAAGAGTCAGAGACTGAGAGGAGTGGAGTTACTGTGCTAGGGAGAACACAGGAGCCCTCCTGACTCAGCACACAGTGTGATGCGCATGCCCCAAAGCACCCATGCACGAAGTGATGCTGGGTCTCAGCAGGCCTCAGTATGAAAGCTCTCCAGGAGCTCCCATGAGTTCTCCACCAGTCTTCCCAGCAAAGGTTCACCTTCCTCCCCTGAACTCCGAGAGCTCTTCGGTCTTACTTCTCACGAATCTCTCCACTGTCTATCATGTATCAGGCATTACTGTCCCCATATCACCTACAAACATTAACCTCATCAAAGACATAGCTACAGCAGATCATCCAGGCACACAGTTCTTGTACAATATATATTTTACTCAAGAAACATCCATATTACAAGAAAAAGAAATTTATAACCATGTGAGAATTCTCTCAACTTGAAATAAAAAAACATACTTGTAGGACATATGCAATTCGAATTCATATATAACAGTTAACCCACTTTTTAGTCTTCACGCATGATATTTACAGATATTTTAGCATATTAATTTTAGATGGATAGTTAAAGAAATTCAAAGAACACATCATGATAACCCCACTAATAACACAGAGAACTCATGAGTCTTTGGGGCTCTGGGGTAATTAAACCGTTTTTAAAAGGCATGTCACAGTTTTGCTGATAAGGCCTTAGCCCTCTGCTCTCTTATAAATACCACTTCAATGCCCAAGAGAGTTTCACTCCTTCTGTGTTCTCTAGCACAAGTTTTGTTTTGTTTTATTTTCATGTCATGATAATAAGCGACCAAAAAATCTGATTATTTCTTTACACCGTTACAGGCAGCATGTTACAGGATGTCAAGGATGCAGTTAAAATGCTCTTTTATCTAAAATTATGGTAACAATACATTTCTCCTGGGGTATACAGTATAATTAGTGTTTTATCAAAATAGCTTGAGAAGAAAATACGACAATTACAATACTATGCAAAGGGAGTGGAAGTAAACTTGAAGATTTTTTTAAAAAAGATTATCAGATTAAAATGAGAATTTTAGTTCGCTAGCGTAAGAGGTAACAGGAGAGGAGACATAGGGACAATGGAACTTATTGGATTATTCTCATCTACATTCTTATAGCTTTATTCTTAGCTTTACCCCATCTCAAACTGTTGGTGGCATCATCATAGAACAGGTTTCTGGCCATAGATGACATTAAAAATGGATCTGCCGAGATAAACTGACTAATGCATATTGTTGGCCAGTTCACAAACATTTCACATTCTCACTTTTCCAATGTTGAAAATGTCTTCAATTTATAAAAAAAAAAAAAAAAAGAAAGAAACATGTTTGAAACTCAAAACATGGTTTAGGACTACTCTTTCAAAAAATCTACTAAATGCAAGTAAATGAATTCAGGTCATTACTCAATGGGATTAATTACCTTTAGGAAATGCACAAGCTATTTAAAATTCACAAGCTGTTGTATTTAGATATATTATTTGATATGACAAGTACATCATTAAAATTTTGCCCTCTTTTATCACTGAATTCTATGCTATTGCTGGAAAGATGCCTCTCGAATATCAATTTTTGTTTGTATAAATAGGCATATTCTTTTAAAACTAAAAATCATATTATGTTTAAAGAGGTACCATTCTAACTAAAATAATTTCCTGCATATTCTTTTTTTTTTTTTTTTTTTTTGCACCGGGGATTGAACTCACAGCCTTGCGCCTGCCAGGGCAGGCGCTTAAGCCACTGAGCCAAACTCCCGGCCCTGGTTTTTTTGAGGCAGGGTTGCACTATGTAGCTCAGGCCGGCCTTGCGCTCGCGTTGTAGCCCAAGCCGGCCTCGAACTCACAACGCTCCGCCTACCTCAGCCTCCCGATCCTGCATATTCTTGATCATCTTCTCTTTCCAGAGTCTACATGGGAAGGGCGGCATCAGGAGGAGCAAACTAACCTGTGATAGTGTTTCGTTTTTACTTTAAAGGGTCAGCAGGTGTGTGCCTCAGCGTGCTGATAGAGCACTGTTACAAAAGGACACTCTAGAGCAAGATCCCTCTTTAGGAGCTTTTTGTGCAAGGCTAACATGAAATAAAATATGTGATATTTACTTCCTAGCTGCTGACAAATCCGGAAGCATGCTAAGGTGAGAAATAAATGATGATTTGTACATTATAAACAAAGATCTATGAATATCATTTTCTTTTTGTTAGAATGGTGAAGAGCTATGGATAAAGCATGAACACATTCTGGAATATATCAGAAAAAGGCAGAGCTTGGGTCCACACGCTCAGCGGTCCTTATATAAGCATGTTCATAGAGAAAAGCCCACTGCTTAGGCTATAGAAAACGAACTGATCTTCTCCAAGTTCATCTCGCCTTTGCCAAAAACTTGGAGGTTTTCTACCAGTTTAGGAATGATGGCTCTTCTCTTTTAGCTGGAAGTCATTTTGGTACATGACCAACTATGTAACCTTTGTGTCAGAATCCACCTACTACACTTCCAATAAAAATTTCCAAAATTACTTTTTTATGCCTTCATATGCGTTTAAGAATACTAGTCCTCCAACAAATACTAAGCAAAAGAACACAGTAGAATCTCTTTGTGTTTCAATTACAAGGGATCATGAAAAGTGAGGGTCAGAATATTTTTTAAAAAAATAATCTTAGCTGTGTCCTGCAGTGAGATGCTCTCCTGTGGTCCTTGCCTACAGACCAGCCTTGGGGGGTGGGGCAGGGGGGCAGCTAAATTTCTCTACTTCCTACCCCACCCCACATTCTTAGCCTCTTTCTCCCACTGGTCTTTGCAGTTCTAGCTCTTCAGTTCCACGGTGACCCTATTGTGCCCTGCTTGCTTTTGCTCTATCACTTTGAAATATTCTCCAGTGAAAAGCTGTGGGATTCTGAAAGAATCTGGGCTGTGTGTTTAACCAAAGCTTTCACTGAATATAGTTGCATTTGGCTATGTTCCACCAAACTCCTTAAATTTGGAGAAAGAATGTGGGGATGTAATGTCAAATTCTGGGCTGATTTATTTATTTATCCCTGATTACAACACTAATATAGTTTTACATGGAGGAAAGACTTTTTTAGTCACCACTGAGTAATCTTACCATGTCAGATTGTTAGCCAGTGCAATTATTTTACCATAATTCATTTCCCTTAGTTCCTCTGCCTCCAAAAAATGTCTTTAAAAAATATTCTGTACTTCTACTGCTTACATAACTTATAATCTGCTTATTTATTTTAATAAAGTACACCAAATATTTTCCTATTCCATTAACTTTATGTAAAACATAAACTTTCCTCTTTCTGTTTCATGATGGTTACATAGCATGGAAATGTAATTTATTTAAGCAGTACTCGCTGTTGGATATTTAGCTTGTTTCTAAATGATTCCTATAATGAATCATGCTGGAACAGAGATACACACATTTTTTACTATTTCTTTAGATGGCTAAAAAAGAGGATTCCAGTTGAAATTGTACATTAAGGTAATAATAACAGATTGCTCTCCTTGAGATGTCTTGAGAATAACCCTATTTAATATTTTTTAACAAATGATCAAGTGGAAGTGTGGTTTCCAATCTTAGGTGTAGTATAAACTTTTCTTAGTAATGAAGTAAGTAAGACTGAAGGAAATACAGTACAGATTAATTTTAAAACACTGACAGCTTAAAAGAGGGAGATATGTTTCAATAGGAAAATGTACAGGATAATGCACTTAGGGAAAAATAACATGTTCCATATTTACAAGATGATGGGATTACACAGTTTAAAGTGATCAATTACCATTCAGAATAAGGACATTCAAATCATTAATGTCTGCTTTCTGAAGATAGAAGTTCAATGTGCCACTAAGAGCAGGTGAAAGGCTGATATATTGCAAAACACTGAGTACAAGAATACAGAATACCTGGGAAAGCCTTGTGATGTTGAGTGAAAAAAAAAGTTGTTTAACCTGCCTTAGGTTTGAAGACCTATGGATGAAAAGTGGCAGAATATATATATCATCCACAATATGCCACTTTCGTATAAGGATTATTTTGACCTAAAAGCACTTGAAAAACAGACACAAAAGGTACACCGTGTACCAGGGAACAGACTTTCTTATTTCTAGAAATGGAAGAAAATTCTCATCTGAAAGACCCTGTAGAAGGAGAGAAGAAAGATCCTTGTCACCAGAAAAGGGAGTCTGAAAATGGGAAAACGTACCAGCTGACTTTGCTAAAATACAGTAGTACTTCCTTTCTTTACCGTCCACATGCATTTGAGTTACTTTTGCACCCTGGTTATTCTTTGTTCTGCCTACTTATAGGTGCTTTGGTTATCGCCAGTTCTTTGGGTCTTCATCTTCCTATAGAGCTACCATGTACCTGCAAAAACCTCTATGCTTTCTTCTTTTCATCTGTCTTATGTCAATTGAATTTAAGCCCAGCTGTATTCTCTTTTCAAGAGCAGGAGGTAAAAGTTTGCTTCCCTTGTGCTGCATAAGGCAATATATAAAATATGCAGGCTGAGAGGAGATTTGGTTAAAGTCTAAGAAATCATGAATATGTTTTCACACTAAATGCTCAATCAGAAGACTTCTAATTCATGGATAACTTAAAAAAAAGCGTATTCAACAATGCATATTAAATTCCACGATGTCATTGGACAAGCACTTATACAGCCCCGAAGTATAAAAACTGCCTAAAAACCATGGAAGCAATATTCATTCATATTTTTATGATTAAAATACTTCCAAGCTACTTATCCAGGTTCATTCTCTGACATTTTCCAGAGTTGTAATGAAAACACATTTTATCTTTAAGTGAGGCTCAACGATCAAGTGAGAACAGGTGTGATCCTCTTCTAGCTGGCAAGTAAATATTTTCCTCAGTACTCCGTGACATCTCACCTTTTCTGCTTTTCTCATAATGTACGAAAGGTGATGAAAACAACACAAGCAATGAAATTCATAGAGAAATGGTAGAACATTCTTAAACCATCTTCTGTAACAAAGCATGTCTTCCTTTTGATTTATTTTTTTTCCTTTTCTGAGCTTTCATGTTCAACTAAAAATTGACAGCCAAAAGCATTTTTCCCTATTGCATTTGGCCAACTCTGAAATACACAAAAACGATAAAGGCAAGGGTGAAGAATGACCTAAAATACTGGTTTCTGTAACAATCTCTAACCACAGATATAGACATGAAAAACATTTACTTTATCAAAATATCCAGGTAGATATATTTTATGCAATCATTACAGGATTAATTGTCCCTACAAGTGTTTAGTATTTTCTTTTGAAACCAAATCTGATACATGACACATGATTTATGCTTAGGTATAGAACAATATTGATATACTTATCATGTTCTTTAAAATCTGATCTATGTTGTCCTTTATAAAATACAGTAATTATTACTACTATTCTGAAGTTAAGAGTAAGAAAGGGTTTAGACTTCCTGGTGGTTCTCACCATTCAGTCTCGAACCATCTACATGTAGCTTGTGTCAATTTATGACCAAGAACTTACTTGGGTCAGACTAAGGGTCTGACTCAGGACATCAACAATAATTACAACTTTTCATCCGAACACATATTCTTAGATAGTTGTGCAATAATTCATTTAAGTCTCATCATTACTCAACTTATACAGTCCAAAAGAAGAGAGTATACAGGTAAATATGTTACTTATTCCCATTTTACAGAAGAGGCTAGAAAGACCTTGGTGCATTAAGGATGTTGCTATGAGTTGCACAGTAAGCGTGCCTAAATAGCGGGGACATAAGTCAAACCCTGGTCAAGTGAAGGTAGTCTACACAGCTTGCAGCCTGATAGAATGATCCATCCTCACCAGTGGAGGCCAAGCAGATTTCATCATTGCTATTGCCACATTTTGTAGAGGTGGGGAAAATTCCTATTTCTACATTTTAAGGCAATTAACATGAGTTCCCATAAACGCAGGCGGTGTGCGGAGATGTGGAGTAGGATACGATTTTGAAGGCAGCATAAGATATTCATTTTAAAAACAAGCATGCACTCCATTTTATGAAATTGGGTGCATGCGTGCATATGTATGACATTATTAGCAGTTACCTTATAGACCTGTATCCCAGAGGACTTTTTCTTTCTTCATCCCACTTTAGAAATGGCACAAGTGCTGCGTAGTGATGACACAGGTTAAAACAGTAAAACAAAAAGAAGCGCTCATTGCCAAAGAAAAAGGATGAGGAATGCTAGGTGTGGTGGTGCATGCCTAGAATCTCAGCACTCTGAGTCTAAGGCAGGAGGAACTCTGTGAGTTCAAGGCCAGCCTGGGCCGCATAATGAAACAGGTCTAAAAACAAAGAAACAAAACAAGAAAGAAAGGAAGGAAAAGGAAGAATGACGGTGGAATATGTTTGCTTTGCAATAAACACGTTTTCCTTGCTGCTTTCATTCTAGCTTTTAAACTAATAAATGTCTGCATGATGGGCCAGCTTCCATTTCCTGCCAGAGTATACACGTGAATATTTTCTGTTGTCAGTGGTGATTCTTTCATGAGGAGCAGCCATGTGCTGCAGTAGCTAACAGCACACAGTTAGGAAACAAATTTGAATTTTGACCATTATTTATAAGCCATATGACCTTGGGGAAGTTATTTATCCTTTTTCAGCCTCAGTTTTCCTTCTACCTAAAATGAAATGTTTTGATGTTTTGGGGCTTTTTGTTTGTTTTTTTTTGTTTTGTTTTTTGGGGACAGGGTCTCACTATTCAGTCCAGGCTGGCTTTGAGCTTACTTTGTAACCAAGGCTGATCTTGAACACACAGTGATTCTCCTGCATCATCCTCCTGAGTGCTGGGACTACAGGTGTGCACCTCCTGCCAGGCTGTTTTGATGTTTTTGTACCATAGATGGCACATTTTCTTAAAATCTGAGAACACACAATTGGGATGTCTAAAAAAAGTCTATAATGAAACAAATAATATTCCAAAGGAAAAAAGTTATACTGAAGTCAACGGATATAGCTCAGTGGTATTTACATAGCATGTGTGAAGCCCTGTGTATAATCCCCAGCACCATAAGTGAATATGCACATACAGTAGATATTATAAAGATATTTTGTGATAAGTATGTTTTTATTTATTAACAAATTAAATAATAAAGACTGACAGCTCATCTAATTGCCAATAATTCCTGGGAAGTTGTAATGTGTATAAATAACACTGAGATATTTGCAGCAAATATAAAGCAAAAATATATGTGTGAATTCTATTGGTAATCAAGTTGCACACACTACTAATTCTTTAGTTGTCTGTTGGCTGCATTCATAATTAAAGGCAATAATAAATTTCTGAAACAGAAGGTGAAAGAGTTTTCCAATCTAGATTGCAGAATCAGTGCGTTCTGTTTACCAACCCCTCAGTTGAGAAATTTCAGTGTTACAAGGTTACCTTTTGAAAGAGATCATTCATTTTGGCTTTGTCATTCACAAAATGAGAAATGATTTTCAACTTGGTATTGTCCTTGACCCCTCAGGTTTTCCCACACTCAAAAACCAAACTGGCAGCAAAGGAATAGTCCCTAGTCACAAACAATATAGATTCTGAATGCTCTCACCATCTCCATGACCCAAGGCAAGTCCAAACTGTTATTGTCTCTTACTTGTATTATTTTAGGAGTCCTCTGACTGGACTTCTAGCTTCTGTTCTTGATCCAGGGTCCAGACACTATTCTCAAAACAGTCAGATAATAGTATGGATTACTTAACACTGCTCTTACGTTTTCATCTCTGAGAAAAATTCAAGAACTTCATTTATCCACAGACCATACAACATCTTGTCAGGGTCCCACAGGGTTTCCTGTCATAATCCTCTTCACCCCATCCAACCCAGTCAACCGCTGCTCTTAAAGTCCCAGAAATCCTCTAGTCACACACCTACCTGAGGATGTCCACATTCACTCTTCTGTCTGTCTGGGACACTGGGCTCCACATGGTTTCCAGGGAGACCTTCCCTGAAGGCCCACTTTAATACACCACCTTTGTTGCACTGCACACATCTCCACCCCAACTCTTGCTTTATTTTTATCCACAGAGCCAGTATTTTCTAACAAACTATAAATTTTCCTGTCTCCATTGCTTATTTTCCTCCATTAGAATGCAACACTGTGATGGCTGATGGCTGTCAGGGTTTTCTGTTTCTTAATTTTTTCCTGCTACAATCCTCAGTACTCAAGATTCAGCTCCATAAAATGAGCAAATACATGCTGGTTGAATGAATGAATATTTTAATATAAATATATATTATTTTGATATTATGCAAATATTTTTTGGAATAAGTAATGATCATCTTAGAGAAATAAAACTTGCATGATTACTAACCAGCCACTGTGACACATTATCATATATTTATAAACGTTTTCCACCATCTTCCTTGGGTTCATATTAAAAAGCCCATTCTCAAAGTACAACTTGTCATTGCTGTCTTTTTTATATGATTATAACATTGTTTTCATCTTTAATCAATTTCAAGTGTAACTTTGACTCTTCTTACCAACTATAAAACCTAAAATGCCTGCTAGTCTGAGACACAGATGGCAATGAAAGGATCTTGTTAGAGTTGTTAAGCTAAAATGGCAAGTATGCCTTGGAAAGACAGTGCAGGTGCTACTGGGGAAAGTTATTACTTCATGTGCAAAAACAGCTGATGCTCCTTGTTTCGGAAAAAAAAAAGAAATTTAAATATTTTAATACATTTTACATTTGGAAAGCATTTTCAAAATAAAGTCCAAATTAAGTGAAAACTTAGTTTTAGCTGAAAGAATCACTCAGAAATTTTTGCATCTGTCAAAATGTAGGCTTCTTAATATATATGTAAAACTAACATTCGGCCTGTTTTTCTGTCTTTGAAACACTGCTAATCAATTAACCTACTCTTAAGTACTGTGAATATGTGAGTGCTCTATGTCTCAATAGAGTATGATGGCCCCAGGGGAATTACATTTCACCAAATGTCATATCACTAAATGTTATGCACATTTTGTGCCTCTACTTGACAACTTCAGGGCAATTTTACAGCAGTGTGATAAGAACAGTCTCATAAAAATCAAACTCAGATGCATTCTAAAGATATGCTAAAATGAGGCACTGTGATTCTGTAGTGTACATGAAGGTTACATGTTGACTTTATTATTGAATTTTTTTAGAAAGCTCAGCAACTTTGGAAGTTCTGTGCGTGTTTTTTTTTTCTTTTTTTCTTTTTTAAGGTTAGTACCCTGTCTTGCATAATACATAATGACTTGAGCAATCTGGACACCTTTGGAATGTCCCCATTTGTCATTTCTAATATGACAGCCACATATGGAGGTCATGTTGCCTGAATATTATTCTTATTTTAAGAGAGTGTTCTTCCATCATAATCAACTCTCTCTAGAAATGCATTTCAGGTTAAGAATTGCACTTTCAGATGATAAAATGTGTTGATTTTTATCATCTGCCATATGAAGTACTGAAAAAGATTCATTCATAGATGTACTTCCTGCAAGGTCTTAATTATTTAATTATAATTTTATAAGAGCCTCATCCTTAATCTCAGCATGACTCCATGAAGGGATTTTTTTATAGAATTTTACCCAAGGCTTTTACAGTATGGGACACTTTCTGAAAATAATCTGTAGTATGTTGGGCATGTATATCCTGAAATGTAAATCGTCCCTCAAAGAAGTATGGAGGGAAAAGAAACTAAGGGAAATATCAAAGGACCTACATCACAGAATTGATGTGAATTAGGTTGGAAAAACATTGTGGCAAGAGACCTCTCATTCCTCAACCCTGCTTTACTAATCAGTTTCTCTGCACTCAGCAATTACTTTAAAAGATTTCAGGGAATGAGCAGAGCTCAAATAGTCTGCCAAGGAGCACAAGCAATTATAAGATATGTCACACATAATAACGCTCAAGTCCAAAAAGTCCATAATGGTTTATTGCACCCTGAAAGTGAATAAACTATGTATATAATCTATTCTATAAATGCCCTCACTTCTTATATTGGGAAAGCATGATATAAAGCAGATAGTCTTTGTTGCGGGGAATGTTAGCATGGCTTTCTTGAACATTGCCATTTGCTCCATTCATGCTCCTTTCTTCTCCAAATAAACAATGCAGCTTTGACGTCAAGAATTTCCAAACTTTCTAAGGTGGAAAAGACCCAGCACTTTGTTTTCATTTAGTCCTGGATGGGTTGCAATCTAATACATTTTTTCTGTTCTCAGTGGTAGAGATGCGATTCTCTTAAGAAGAGAAAAAAGCATTCTTCTGGGCTTTTTGATGTAGCATAATGGAGAGTGGTTTCCAATTTTAAATAAAACAGCACTCATATTTTCCTGTTAGTCAGCTATGCTGCAGTAACAAATGACCTCCGGGGACTTAAAAAAGGTATTCTCAGTCTGGGACTGCAGCTCAGTGGTAGAGCTCTTGTTTGGCATGGGGGAATCCTGAAGATCAAAAAATAAGTAAATAAATAATGAATGAACAAATAAAAATGTATTCTCACTAATAAACTTGCAAGATATAATAAAAAATAATAAGGTATACTTCGAGAACTGCTTCAGAAAGAAGCAAGAACAATGGAATATTTGTGCTTAAAGCAAGGGGGAATATTTTGCAGGGGGGATTATTGCAATGTGGGTTTTACTGTAAGAATTATTATTTTTTCTTTTTTTTTCTTTTTTTTTTATTTTTTGTAAAATTAAGACATGCACCGTATCACTCACTGCCATTTCCAGTAGACTTCTGTGAGCTACTGGTTTCAGCTGCATTCCACTGTATTCTAATCTTGGGGCCCAGGGGGCAGGAGCTTATCTTATGGGTGGGGCACCAGTTTTGTAGCACAGAAAAGATCAAGAGGGCTGGGGAGGGAGGTTTGGATACAAAGACTTTTTAAAGCTGTTTCTGCAATGCAGTGTATTTCCAATTTTCGCTTTCCATTGTCCAAAACAAGTCCAATGTCAAAGTCGAGAAAGTTTTGAATGTACATCACTCCCAAGAAACATTGCCCACGTGGCAATAGTCAGTGATATGCTGTAGTATATCCTACCACACTTGCTTGTAATTAGTTCTGTCATGATTAATACTGGTATTCTTACAAATTCTACAAGTACCTTGAAAGATACTGCCAAAAGTAGAATTTCAACCATAGATTTCAACTGACTTTTCTATTATTCATTTCACCCCAACAATGCTTTGACCATGGGAAGAATGAAGGTCCCCCTGACTTAAAAGCCCTCTTAGATACATAACTTCTAGCATTTTATTAAGAATTTTAATTAGTTTGGTGTTCTAATAAACAACTTCTAACAATTTTTCATAATTAAACAACCTATAAAATACTATTCAAGTTTTCTGCACTGTCTCTCATCATAGACCAATTCCTCATAGCACTGCTTCTTTTTCTGTCCCTAAGGAAACATCACTATGTCTTCTCTCTTTCCATCACAAGGGGGTCAGAAATAGGGAAGTTGACCCACCTAGAAACCAGCACTACGCACGGGCTGCTGCCAGAGTGGGGACAGCCAGACCCAAGCCTCTCTCCATGAGTCAGCATCATCCGTGGACTGTGGAGGGAGAGAACCAGGCCTCATCAGGAGGTGATCCCCACCTGGAAACCAGTACCATGCGCACGCTGCTGCTGGAGTGGGGTCAATGCCACCCAAGCCTCTCTCAGTGAGTCAGCGCCATTCGCGCACTACGGAAGGAGAGAACCAGACCTCACCAGAAATCAATCCTCGCTTGGAAACCGTATCATTTTCATTGTTCTGTTGGGTTGGGTTTTATTCTCTTTTGTTTTGTTTATTATGTTAATCTGATGGCATGAGCAGCTATTTGAAAGATAGCAAGACATATTATGGTAGCCATTTTGGATTTACTATTGGCTTGTTTTGAAGTCCTTTACTGCATTCATTGTTACATTTTTATTGTTTCTATTCTATTCCGTTCTGTTTGATTTTTACTATGTCTGAAGATATTTGCAGCTATTTTGAAGAACAAAAGGCATTATGGTAACTATTGTTGATTTCGTAAGGTTTTGAAGTCCTGTATCATTTGCACTGGTTTATTTTGATTGGTTTTACTCCATTTTATTTTCCTTGGTTTTATCCCCTTTAAAAAAATCAAAACAAAACAAAACAAAAAAACAGAATTAGGGAAGGTGAAACCAAAACTTTCCTTCTCCCACGGAAGGCAATCCTAGAATTACTGACTAGGAGGGTTACACAGCATAGAGAAATAGGGCACACAGAGCCATGCAGAAAGGATGAGTGGCTCTTCCTGCTTCCTCAACAATACAAAACCCAAGCTGTGACAGCTCCGGAACACATCCACTGAAAAGTGTTAACATGAGACATTCTAGGATGTAGTAAAATATAAATAAATACAAATTTTAAAAAGTGGTGTAGTGAAAAGATAGGTTCTGTTATTACCATATGATAGTGGGTCCCACCACACCCTAACAGAGAAAAGTATGCTAGGCCCATCTCACTGTGGGATTTCTTTGATGCAACAGATTGCCAAAGTGAACCTGGTGTTTCTCTGCACATATCTTCAATGAACGAAAGGTGGACATTGCAACTATCATTCATACAACAGAAATAAAACCATGAACATCTTCATTCTGAATATGGGTCTAAATACTTGATTATAAATATATTTTTCTAAGTTATAACTACTTTAAATTATATAAGTCATTGTTTTAATTACCTGACAACATGATAGAATTCTTACTAGGCTGGCTGAGTTCTCAGGCAGATTTCCTTAAGTCCTGTGTTTCAACCCTGGGTTGGTCTTTGTAGATTTAGAAATTGAGCTTACCTAGAATCATTCCTACCCTTTCTACTTTTACCATCCTTTTTTACTGTAGAAAGTTAAAAACTCACTTTCTTGTGTTCACTTGCCTAGAAGTGACCATATGAAATTGTTTTAGTCAATGAAGTCACAAGCGATATTTGCTTTAAAAAAATTAGCAAAGTGTTGGATAGTTTTATATACTTGCTGCTTCTGTCTGCTCCCTCTTCTTCCTCTGATGCCTTACATTCCATATGCTTCTTCCAAACTCTAATGTGTTGGCAGATGCTTCAGCAGCATCATTCTATCCACGAATTACAAATCAAAAAAACTGTGAACACATCTACCCAAATGACCTTGAGTCACAAAATATATGTCTAGAACTGTATCTATTGTGATTTTTTGGTAAAGAAGAAAAATTTCTTTAAACCACACTTCAGTAGATTTTTTATAGCTTGCATAGGAACACAAACCTTAACTATTTAGTGGTCTATCGATATGTTAAGAAACCTCCCACGGAAGCCTTTCCTAGGACCCTTGGTCATTCTCAACTTTTACCAGGTTAGTTTTTTGCACTAGATTCTACTGAATCTTTGGTTTAGGACAGACAGGAGATGGTCAAATGGATCAAAACACAGGCAACATCACTACTGGAACATGGAGAATTAGATAACCAAAGAATTTTTAGGGGTAAATTCAATTTAATTGAAGCATGTAAGAATCTTTTCCATAGTGTAAATTAGTTACTCAAATCTGAAAATAGAAAGTACAATTGAAGGTCAAATTTCTTGGTCACAAATGAACTTCAAAGAGAAAAAGGTTTTGTATCCTCTGTGAGTGGGGTTGGGAAAAAATGTGATAATATGCATTTCCAGGATCATAATCTGAGAAATACGCCAAGCAGTATGTTAAGGTTATCAAGAAGAAATAGTAATTTTCATTGTTATTTAAAACTACTCCTTCACATCTAGAGAAAGCAAGGGAAAACATATGCTTAGTAATTTGAAATTATGAGTTCCTTCAACTTCTCAGTTCCGATTTCTGATTAAAGACTGTCTGAGATGCAATTCTGCTCCAATACAATAGAAACTGGAACAGCATCAGCCTAAATATTTCAAAACATGAATTTTCAATTCTTAACGGGTTGTAAAGCATAACCTGATATTTCTATTTTTTCATTTCTGAATCCCTGCCCTCTCTATTCCTGCTTTTTAAATTTTTTCTAGTTTTGTTGGAAAAATGTTGGCTATTGGTTAAACCTGGGAATTATATTGCCATTACTTAGGTTAGGGAAAAGCATGAAGTTTACAGTAGTCTCAGTGTCCTAAGGTCCTGCACCCAAAAAGACGGCCTTTCATCTATAAAACACAATCACCTTGAAGTAACATTTTTACTCACTTCTCCATGTAAATTTCCTGAGAAACCAGCTCTCAAGTGTAACCCATGAGAATACAGCATATGCAGAGTTCAGTACATGCCTAAGAAAAGCTGCTTGCCAAATTATAAACTGGCCAATGAAAATAACTTGGCAGGCACCAATTTTGGAGGACCAAATTCTTATCTAAAACTGTCAACAAAATTTTTATTCAGTCCAACAAATGTGTCCCTACTTGATATGATCCAATGGTTTATTATATTTTTGTTTTCTACTTTATATAAACTCAAAACTAAATATTTTCAGTGTTAATAGTGTTTATTTTTGCAAATAATCCTTGACGTATGGTGGCTTATATATGTAAGTGAATTTGTATTTAACCAAAGCTAATTTGATATACATTTAAGGAAAATGTTTTAAAATTTATAAAAACTTCTCTCTTTTGGGTCAGTTTTTCACTGAAGGTAGACAAGACCAATACTTTGAGATGCTATGTCAATTTCCAACAGACTCTAAAAATCACATTTCAGAATCTCATTCCTCCCCCTCCTCCCAATTCACACAATATTCAACCACAGCAAATCTCTGCTAATGAGGTGTAATGTGATACAGATACAGTATTGCTGATAATACTTACCCAAAGAAATCCTAAGGGGCACATACTAAATTGAATAGTTCCTTAGAACGGAAAGACCCTTGTATCTTGAATATATATACACACATACATATGTATGTATTTAAAATCACTTAAAATATTTATCAAACATCTACTATTTTCTATCTTTGAAGAAATATGCTATTCACAATAGGGATCACACATTCAGGAATATCCTCAAGCCAGCACTGCATATGTCCCTATGGGACAACTGATCAGTTTGAAGAGCTAAAATTTATATAAAATAGATTGACATAAAATCAAGATAACTGTGGGACAATTGACAGAGCAGAACTGTCAGGAAGAGCATTGTGGAAAATACTGGATTCAAATTAAGGTTGGGATGAAAAATATATTTGTTTGTTCTGTTACTATAAAAAATATCACAGATGCTTGCTTCAGGGTACCTTACACAACAGAAAATTATTTCCTCATGATTCTGAAGGCTCAAAATCTGAAGTCAAAATGAGAATGAGTTTCTTCTAAAGCTTCTCAGCTTGACACAAAGATAGCTACCTTGGCCCTGTGTCTTCACATGGTCTCTCCCTGGTGGGTACCTGTATCTTAATCCCCTCTTCCCATGGGGAGGCAAGTCAAGTTGCAGCAAGAGCACCCTAATGACATAATTTCAGCTTAATTACACTGTTAGAGACATTATCTCTAACTGCAGTCACATTCAGAGGTACGAAGGCATTAGGACATCAACATCTGGTGTGACTGAGGGATGCAACTCAGATCACAGCTGGAAGAAACTCCAGACAGACATAAAGTATTTGTGCTTTTTTTTTTTTAAAGTAAAAGGTATATTAGGTATTTTTGTTTAAGATATGTCCACTGCTGTTTAAGATAACTTAATTTTACTGCTGATATAAATTATCCATTACCAGGTACATACATAATTATTCAGTCCAAACCAGAAATCATCATTTTCAGCACCAAATACATGGAAGTTTTTGAGGTAAACAGAAAAAAAAACCTCTTACATATTTTTTTTTTTTACAGGAAGGAAAATGAGATTTTAGGATGGGAAGAGATACCAATACTTTGAGGGGCCAACTTTGATGCATGCAACAAGTATCTATTAAACACCTACTGTATCCTTAGCATCTTCATAAAGGAATTGAAACTTGTGTGCAATGTGATCTTTGCCTCATTACACAGATCATAGACCTACTCTGAAAAACGTGGGGAGGGCTACAACTAGCAAGTAGATCTTCAGTCAACCACAGCCTACCTTCCCGATGATATAATGATGACTCTGTGAGCTTTTCTCCCATGTAGGGACCTGCTAATCATCATGGAACTGAGAACACAACCTTACTATGAAGATCACTGAGTAACTAACATGGTGCCATGTGCACAATCAATCAGGGTAATGGCCAACACAATACTCAAAAGAAGGCCCTGGAATATGAACATACATCAATGACCACAATACACTACCTAGCTTTTATTCTGTGCCACCTATGGCCAAACCTAATGCTATGTGCATTATATACATCACTTGATTTATTTCTCACAATTACCCTGTGGGTTAAACACAATTATCACTGACATTTTTATAGATAAGAAAGCAGAGGCTTATAGAGTTCAAGAAAAATACTGAAGGTCACAGCAGCAGATATTTATGCTTTGGATTTCATATTACCAAATGTAATAGAAGGAAGATATTACCAAGATAAAGTTGTAATCTCTCCTCTCCTCAATCAGAAAAGGGGGAAATAAAGAGTTCTATGAATCTGGGGCTGTTTGTTCTATTTCTATAGACATATAAAAGCCACAACCATTTCATATGTTTGTTATCCAGTATTCGTTTATTGTTATTTTTAAATAGTGAGGCTTTTTAAATTTTATCAATTTTGTGTCCCTTAGATATAAAAAAACACTTTTGTTAGAGTTTACCCTAATGCTAGCACAATATGCTACATGTCTAAGACAACATGCAGTCCTTCAGGTTAATTTAATTTCTAGTTTTCTATTTACTGAATTGCACTGATCATATGACCCAAATGTGAGTCTCAAAGATTAGAAGAAATAATGTATCTCACTGAAAAATAGCTTATTTCAGTGGCTTATTTAGGCACAGTCTCTGTACTTTTTGAATAAAAAGATGCATTCTTTTATAGTCTTTTTACATTTTTGTCATTAAGTAGGATTATTTTAAGAATTATATATAATATATATATTTTTTTTCTTAATATACATAACAGGCTACAAAAGAACAAAATGGAGTTTCCAGATGGTTTAAGAAGAGATCTCAAAATATCTGCACAGGGCAAACAACACTGTCCCAATTTTCAATGTATTTACCAGACTATCTACATAAACAGACTGTATTTAACCTTTTCCTGGAGGCTTTAAACTCTGTAAAGCAAAATTCAAAGACTGTCTAGCCAGACTTTTAAATAATTGAAGTAAATGGATTCTTGGCGATAAATAATGATGACTTTTAAAAGTCAATATTTTTTTTTTCTAACTAGAAGTACAATTTTACATTTAAAGTCCAGTGAATTTTTCTCCCTTAACAAGGAAAAACTTGAAAATGGAGGCTAATTACTCCATTTTTCCTTGGTTTCTTTTTTGTAATTTTACAACTAGTCACTAATGGAGTTCTAATTTTTGTTTTGTTTTGTTTTGTTTTAATATGATCTTTATTTTCATTTTTTAGTAAAAATTGCTTTGTATGGTTTTGAATACTTTTATTTTTAAATTTATATTACAAAATTGACACAATAAAAGATAGAACAGTAACTTTTAAAATATGGGCTCCCCTAAATGATACGTTTAAAATAAGAATTCAAAAAAAATGTATATTGATTTCTTTATTCAAATGTCCTAACCCAAACTCTGACTCTCCCTCTTTTGATCAACAGAAAGATATAAAGACAAAACTGAACATTGATAGAATGAAGCTAGAGAGCCACAGTGCACAAAGCACATGGGCGGGCATCCTGGGCCATGTGCACACTGAGGCCCAGAGCGGAGGGGAGACACATGTGGCCCACAGGAGGAGCTGGGGAAGCCGGCTGGTGTGGGAAGAAAGACACATCCAAACAGCAAGGGGCATGCCTCCAGTCCCTCATTCAAGGGGCGATACACAGATGCCTCTGGTCGGGGTCCCAGGGCCACCGCAGAGGTCCTCTGAGACCTGGTGCCACCCCCTTTTCTCATCTCTTCACCTGTCTACTGGAACAGCAGCTTCCTTCCAGGCTCAGCTCCTTTGCACCTTCTGTTCCATCTGTCTGGCACAACCTTCCCCTCAGATCTCCACAGGACAATTTCCCATTTTCTTGAAGCGGTTACTCAAATAGCAGCCTAGTTGGAACTTTCCTAACCATCCTATCTAAAATCTTAGTTCCTGATTTATACTTCTTCTTTTCTACTTTCTTGGAAAATATCACTATAATATATTTTATAACATTCATACACACACACACATACACACATGCACACATACCCTTGGTGATAATGGGGATTAAACCCAAAGGTGCTCTCCCAGTAGAATATATCCCCGGCTCCTTTTTATTTTCCATTTTCACACTGGGTCACACTAAGCTGCCCATGCAGGACTCAGACTTCCTGTCCTCTTGCTTCAGGCTCCCTCAGGGCTGGGATTTCAGATGTGCACCACTCAATTCTAATTTCTTGTCTAATTCTTAAACCATGTTGTGAGCTCTCTGAGGGAGGGATTTTTGTCTATTTCATTCACAGCCATATAGCCATCTCCTAGAACACTGCAGATATTTTATAACCAACTTTGCATCCATGACTAAATGAAAAACTAAAATACCACAGCATTGTTTTTATACAGCCTATTTTATTATCAGACATCTGAGTGAATGGTTTTCCATAAACAGAATCCCATATGTGTGAGTGTGAGTACAGGGCTAACTTCACTGGTGTTTGACTTCCACAGTAGTAGAGGGTTCACACTTATTCGGATTCTTTACTTCCTTCAATGCTCAGTGGTCACTGTTTGAAATTCTTCATATTTTTTTGCACCAAGGGTCCTACGCTTTCATTTTCACTAGCCCTACAAATTAGGTAGCTGGTCTTGCATATACGTGAACATCACATGAGGATTTAAACCCCGAATGGCGCCAGGCAGCCAGCTTGTGTCATTCCTATGAACATGCACAGACAGCATTCTGTATTCTGTATTTATTAGCTTTGGCTGTCCAGAAAAGTTCAGAATGGAAGCATCATCATGTTACCAGTGGGTGGCCAGTAAATACACTGTGCTGGGCTGGGGCTCCAAATCGGCCTTTGGCAGCTGTGTATCCTCCAGCTCTTGTTTTCCTTAAATGTGGAATGAAGAACTTGAGCAAATCATTTGTAGGTTACCATCTAGCTCTTCCATTGTTCAACTCTTGCTTAAATGAAATTTTCTCACATTCTTTAACGTATGACAAAATAGTTTCCACTTCTGAAACAAATCATTTTATGAGCAAGGGTAAAGAACAAGCAAATCCACTGCTCATTTTATATTTTTTTAGATACGAATTCTTGTTCTGATCATGGGCCCTTAGAAAAGCAGGAGCCTCCGCATTTATTTCTGTGCTTTCTGGTTGCATCCTCCCACCTAAACCCAAGCAACCAATAAATTGATTAAATGCACTCTCCTTTTCTTTAATATACTCACATCATCAAAGAACTTAAGCTCAAGATTATCCAAGTTTCCTTAAATTGATCTGTATTCCTCAGTGTAATTCAAACTCCTCTCTTTGGGGCAGGACCTCTATGTGACCGAAGAATAATACGCTGCAAGCAGGAAATCTGAGGCAACCTCCAGGTGGAGAACAACTGAAGTGTCAGTTCTCCACTTATCCCCACCACAAATGCCAACTCTTCAAGCTCTCGCTACTATTGTGGCTCAATTAACTATGACACCTATATGTTGAGGAATATTTAGGAAAAAAAATCTTCATTATTATGGTCAATGCTGCTATTACCATAAAATATAGGTTTCAAAAGAAGCAACACGCTAAGCAAGATTTTGCGAAACAAAAGATAGGGCTTGTAGTCAAACTAGGGCTACATGCACAGCATGAAAAGATTTCATCATTCGCAGAGAAAAAAAATAATAATACAGCTGTCAAGTTTGTGCATATTAAGTGGCTACTAAATACATAAATATTTCAATACATGAGGTACTTTACTTTCTAAAAGATTTGATAATTGTGGAAGTGGTCCTTGGAAAGTCTGCTTGCAAGTTACTGAGAAATGGTGGAAGGTGGTTATCTATAATTAGAGGTCAAGCTACATGCAGATAGGATGTAAATCAGAGGAGAAGAGGTAAACTGAGGGTGTTTGGGGGTGCACAAGACAGAGCTGGCTCTGTGAGTGACCTGTGTGCAGGAACCCAGGGCCCTATGGTGCAGTCTGTTTCCTGATCTGCGGTAGTGTCTTAAATGCCTTAACAATTTTGGACCAAGGAATTTCATATTTACATTTCCCACTAGGCCCAGCCAATGATGCAGCCTGTCTTTGAGCTGTATTGTGTGAGTGTGTGTGTCTGTACATACATTTTTGTGTTTCCTTGCAGGGACTCCTACAGTTAGGTGCTTTTTTCTGCATTATCATCATGGTCATAGCAAATGAAACTGTGCATAAATAAACTAAATTTGCATTATGGTCAAGTTGCTCCTTAACATAATATCATGTTGGAGCTAAAAAAAAAAGTTTTCAAAACAGCCATCATGACAATACCGACTATATTTATATATTAAACAACAATGATTAATCTGAGGTCAAGGAAAGCAGGCAGGGTCCCAGAATGCAGAAAGTAATGCGTTCTCAATAAAACAGTTTACTCACATCAGGAAACTCTATATCTAAAATGAGAAAATTCAAGGTAGACTAACCACTCCCTGCAGAAATCTGGAACCTCAGGGGAGAGAGAATATTTGCATGAAAGAGGAATAATTGGTTTACAGTCTGGCTGCACAAACTCCACAGTCTTCCTAAAATTTCTCCCAGGGAATTTAGCCCCAGGCACTGGGGAAAGGCTTCCAGGAGAGTATCTTCTCACTCTCTCTATATATATATATCTCTCTGTCTCTCTTGTCTCTCTGTCTCTCTCTCTCTCATTTCATAAAAAAAATTCTTAAACTGCTAAAGCACACGGTGGGATGGTATCTCTCACCAGGAAGGAGCCCATGTTCTGGGCAGGAAACTGTCACCTACTTGGTGCCAGAGCTCCCCAAATAAGAGGAAGAGAAGGCCATCAGATGATAATTATTTGGCAAAAGGGAAGTCAACAGCTGCAGGACTCCAGTTCCAAGAGAAGGCTACTGGGTCCAGTAGAAGTTCAGAGGGTCTGAGAGATCCATTTTCCACAGAAAGTGTCCAAGCCAGGAAAATATTATTTAACTGCTTTTTAGGGTAGTCCTCAAACAAATGTGCCTAACACAACAGGCCTCTCTTCATTTTTTCTTTATAAACAATAGGGCAGAAAAGGAAGAGCAACAGATGAGCTTTTTTCTTGCTAGCTAGAGAAGAAAAAGTATGCATCACATTTATTTCAATTTCCCTTGTCATATATTGTTGAGGCACAATTATAAGGTAAGAACAAAATTATAAAATATCAAACTTATAGGTATTTCATGATACAAATTAGAGGTCTGTGACAAAGTTTCTGCTGCTGAATTCAACTGACCCTGACAGTGTCTAAGGCCCAGCTGCATATCTCTGATATGCAGAGTAATTCTCTATACCTTAAGGCACCCTGGACTACTCAAGGACACCTTTAACTATGCACACCCTGTAAGGGCCCCTTCCCCTTGTTCCTGGAATGCTTATATATTATGATAAAAATTTCTTTGTTTCAACAAATCTGTTCAAGACTAACCTGCCTGTCAATATATGGTTCAACGTGTGTAATCGATTATGTAATGGTTTTTCACTTGCTTTGTATCTCCCACTTCCAAATTCTATATAAACAAACCTCTCTGTAAACTCAGGGCTGTTGCCTTGAGGAACTATCCAGCAACAATCCGCTGACACGAAGATTAAATCCTGGCTTCTTATCTCCTTGGTGCAAAGAGTCTTCCTTTCAGTTCGACTTGAGAATTTTCCCACAACAATATATTTACAGTATAAAAAAATGTATAATTGTGCTCTGGCACACACTATTTCATAACCAGCCTTAAGCTTATGCCTCATGCATTTTGTTTGATTTTTTATAGAGTAAGGAGAATTCTGAGCAGGAAGTTTATTCAACTGAGAACTACAAATGACAAATAGTATTCAAAACATTCTTCCAGAAGCTACATTCCCTCAAAAGTTGGATCTCCCTCCATAAATTATCTCATGATTTAAATTGTAACATCACTTAGTTCCAACCCCAGGGATTAAATTTTCTCTCTAGAAACACCTGGACCAGTGATGGGGAAACTATGGCACAAGTACTATTTGTTTCTCTTTTAAGACAAAAGATGTTAATATATGAGTTATTTTTTTCTTAAATAAAGCTCAGTATTCAGGTCTAATTGCAGGACTGGCACTTTGTGAAAAATAAGTTGGTTTTGTGTTGCAGTTTGGGTACTGGTCTCAAAAAGTTTACCCACCACGGATCTAGAATTTAGTTATTTCTTATAAGTAGATTTATCTTCCCATATGTGTAGCCAGCTCTCAGCCCATTATTATTTAAAAGCACTACTTTGTGAGGATAATGGATCCTGATGTGTTGATTTACACCTTTTGTCAAGCTATTATTGGTGGGGTTGGCTTAGTTTTCTGCACATCTGGTTATCAGGTGCTATTAAAAGACTCATTACCATAATTTATTACTTACCTGAGTGTGACTTTACCCATGTGGTATTTCACTAAGTGCTAAACACCTGCTATTTTGTTTTCTTTTGTTTTATGAAAGATTTCCTTTCTACTTTAGAGGAAAATCAGGAGGATTCTGATTGTTATCCTGCTTTCTTAATCTTGCATTTCCATTCACAGTGGAATAGCTCTTAGTCCTTTTAGTGTGAAACCAAGTTCAAGATAACTTAGATTGAAATTCAGAAATACAAAGCCCAACTTTTGAAATGAAAATGTTCTTTCAATAACACTACAGCCTCCTCAAGCTCACAGTGTTTCAAATGTACTTTAAAATGAGGCAATCTGTTTCTTCCCATGAGATGTATTATTTTAAGAGAGCTCCTCATATTTGCTGTGTTGCAAGTTATTAGGTCTCCCATTAGCTCTTCCTCTGTCAGCTCTCAGATCATACAAGGACAGTGGGAAGAAATTCACTATATTGGCAGTTTCTCATATTTGTGCTGCGAAATATATCCATGCTTAGGAGACTCTGAGAAAAAAAAGGAAAATGTATTATACTTATAATGTATAAAGCAAATAAAATGTTAAATGTGAGAATTTATTTCTTCAAATTAATGTAATAAAAAGCTTCAGTCAGTGTGCTGGGGAAGGCAGATCATTCAGAAAAATGCAAAAATTCAGTTTCTGATTTGAGAAGAGTAAAAATGTTTGTGTGTGTTTAGTGTATCTGAAAGAGAGATTGAAACTGATCTGTAGCTTTATCAATTTCTCTTTCATGTCCCTTTGAAGAAATTTTATTTACCCTTCCTGAAGCTTGACTTTTTTCACCTATTATGAATTTGAGGTAGGAGATGAGGGATGGTTCTGTTGGACAACCAACTGGGCAGAATGTGTCATAAAAACCCAGAGGACATGGCCAGAGCAGAAGCACTGTACACACAGCCAATCAGAAAACAGTATTTCCAGCCCCTCATTTGAATCTGGCACTACTGAAGTCCCAATCACAAAAGTGCTCTTCTCAATTCTTTTATATCTGATGAAAAGCCAAGCAAGACTTTTGACAGGGAAGTTTAAATCTGGTCCCAGACTAAGTGAGTTTTTGATAAGACAACTGTCCCAATGCCTCCCAGTGCAGGAGGCGGCAGCCAATTTCTCTTATACCCAGGTCTTCTTTGAGATTGTTCACCTGCCTGCTCTAAACTTGGCCTTGTAGAGTGTATCTTTTCTGCCTTCAATAAACATATACTTCTGCTGTCTTGTTTTGTAAGTTTCCACTATCCAATAATAAAGTGGTCATCAATGAATTCAGTTTGTGAGAAGTCAAACATTGTTAGGGCCCTGATATTTAGCATCTCACATAGTGAGCCCTCGAAATGAAAACTTCATGACAGGTAAGAATCCTTCTCCAAACCTTAGCACCTACTACAATTTGTGTCTCTGGGAAAGTTTCATTATGATGTGATGTGTACAACTGTGTGACACAGGCAAGAGGTGTTTAGAAAACTACAAGTTGGCTCCAGAGTGTTACAAGATGTCCCATGCTAAAGATTGGCACATTTATAAAATCAATTACTTTTCACCAATCCCATTACTGTCTTTTTAAACATACTTAAGTTGTTTTCCCAAATTTGAAGTCTACTAAGATTATCTGAAAAACTTGTTAAGAATCCAGATTCCTAATCTCTCACCCAAAAGATTTGGTAGGTTTGGGGCATGGTTGCAGAGTCTCATGTTGGGGAGTACACATGTACAACTTGCTCTTATTATCAACCTAGTTGGGAAACACGGCTACTGTCTTGGTTACTTTTCTTTTGCTGCTGAGGCAAAATACCCAATGCACAAAATTAAAGAAGGAAAGGCTTGTTTAGCTCACAGAATGTAGAGGTTTTAGTCCATAATCAGCTGGCTCCAAGGCAGGGTGAAATGGTGAGGGGCAACAGTTCAAGATAGCAGAAGACAGCAAAAGGCAGTAAGAGCAAATGGAGGGGAGTTAGCCTCTTTTTCTCTCTTAAATTGTGTGCAGGCTACCTGATGCCCCTATCTGGGGTGGGTGTAGCACTCACACTAACTCCCTGCCCTTCTCTTGCACAGGCTCAGGATGATTACAAAGTGAGGACCCTGGTCTCCTGCTGCGTCACTTAGCTAAACTTCTAAACTTCTCAATTAATTTACACAATTGATCAACCATTACAACATCCTAGAGCGCAAACAGCCTCCCTAGGGCATATCCTCCACAGTCTAAGATGTAGTTAAGCCTCTAAACTTCCCAAGTTGACACAGTACATCAACCCCTAGAGCTACCATAAGATTCAATGAACTATACTATATCATATTTATAGATTTATGGCAATAAAATTATAAACTGCTTAAGGGTGGGCAGAAATGTTGTTCAGAAAGCATTCTGTGCACTGCCATGCTTTCTTATCTCCTTTTGATTGAGTTAGGGCCATGAGAGTGATTCTGGTCAGTGCATGTGTTATGGCTAAATTTCTAGCACCAAAGCCTCATGCATTCATAGGTGGAGATTTGGGAAGAGGGCTTGATCTAGGATGTGTGGTACTGGGATTAAAAGTGTATGATAACTAAATGGTTTTAGCACAGTTCGGGGTTTGGATAATGGAAGCCTCACCCTACATTTTGGGTGACAACAAGCCATAGGCTTATAACGCTCAGTTGTACAAAAGGGAGAAAGGAAAAGCAGGTTTACTGCTTGCCACCTTATGCCGGACACATATGCATTATTTTTTCTTTGCAGTGCCTCTCTGCTAGGCCACTCTGCTGTGGAGCCAGCCTGCTATGGACTGAAATCTCTACAAACTGTGAGTTGACATAAACCTTTTCTCCTTTAACTTGAGAGTGTCTTGTATTTTGTCTCAGTAACAAGAAGTACCTAAGGGTGCATGGGGAGATGAATGACTGCCAGTCCAGAAGTAAAGGACGCAGTCAGCCCTTCTTGCTCTTGTTCCCTCCTGAGATGAACCTTCAGAGTAGTTAACAGTAATGCATAACATCGAATGGAGCCTCTTGCAGTCTGGTTTCTGAGGTCAACAAAGCAATAATCTGTCTCTGTCTCTGTCTCTCTCTTCTCCTATACCCATCCCATGGATATAGCATGAGCAAGAAATATATCTTTGTTGTAATTAATCACTACCCCAACTACTACACTGGAAGGATTTTCTACTTATCAAATGGAGCCTAAAATAAGGGAATAGGCCCAGAGAAACTAGCTATTCAATAAATACTGAACACAGGCAGAAAAGGTATCACAAAGAATACAGCTCAGTGAGATGAAAAACAACACTGACTCATCCAAAGAGGTGAAGGATGTGCCATCACTGGCAGCGTGGAAAGAAGAGGCAGAAAGACTGCCTTCTTAGGCTAGGAACAGAGAGACTGGGTACTTCCAAGGAAAACAGCTACTAACCCACTCACTATACGCTGACTAAACCTGTATGCATCAAAGGGGCTTCTACTTTGAGCAATCAACAGTTGTTTTGAAAAACCACAATAAAATGAAAAATGTACCAGATTTTTAAAATTTGGGTGGGTGTCTGGTTTCCAGAGAACAGCTTCAGATATTTAAACTGCCAACATTAGACCAACAATGAACTTAATGGTAATTGAAAACATCTTTTGAATAAATAAAAACACATTTTGCACACTTTATTTTTAAAGTTTACTCATGACTTAGACCAACACAGATGTCGTTTGGAGGCATTCTCCAGCTAAAGAAATAAAACTTGATGGAAAAGAAAAATACCAAAGAGGAAATGAACTGATATGATTTAAAGTTCTATATTATTACCATCGTAAATTATGTCAGCCGTGGCTGCTTTGAGTAGAACTTTATTTGATTTAAACCCAAACAAGGCCACTGAATTATTTTCAGTTAATTATAAGCTAGCCATATGTTGCAATGAGAACAATGTGTTAATCAGTCAACACTGACTCAATGGTGACAAAATGGTTGGTTTTCATCTTGCTGGACAAACTGTCTCAGCAGCGGAAGAATAGGAATGCAATATATTTTGGTAGAGAAAATCTTATTAAGTGATTTGTGAAATTTCAAACAGATGTAAAGTCTGGCTGTGTAAGAGAGTCCACTTAAAAGTATAGGCTTTAATGGAAATATAATGGCCTTCTGAATGGAGCTGATTCCTTATGAAATAAACGCATCATCTGATCTATATCACAGGCATTGAGAAAACAGAAGGTATATGATATATAATAAACAGAGCAATCACACAGAACAATGCCATAACTAAGACTTATATTAAAAGAAAAAATTATTCTTGCAATACTATAAAATATAACTTAGGAAACATTTTATTAAAACACATATACACATAAAATGTATTGTGTATTAATGAACAAAAGACAAAACCATTACTGATTTCTAAGGTGAATTTTTATGAAAATATTTAAAGAGTACAGATTTTTCCTTATTTTTAAAATTATCACCCGGGCATACTCATTTTTAAAGCTGTGAGATAGACAATTTTTTTCTTTAAAACAATGCATGTTTGATCTATTCCCATACTTCCTATTATCTACCTTATATTTTGCTCTTTATTTTTACTCTAGGTTTGTTACGTAAGAGAAGCAATGTGGTATTTAAGGCTGTTTTTCTGATTTATTTCACTCAGCATTATGTTCTCAAGATCCTACAAATGAATCAAGTTTTTTTCTTTCATTTGGCAGAGTAGAAGGAAATGAGAAGGAGGGAAGGGATAAGGGATGAGGAAAAGACATTGGGATGTGTTACACACAAACACCAATTTCATATAAGGAATGCAAACACGTACGAGAAAAAATAAAAAGGCAGGGGATCAAGGAATGGAGAGGAGGATGGGAAAAGGAATCAAGATGTGTTATGTACTACCAATTTCCCACAAGGAATGGAGCATTGTGTTATGCACACATGTACTAATAAACTAAACTAAACAGAAATATGTAAATAATTGGGAAAAATAATGCATGTAGCCAATGTCTGAAGCAAAAGGGAAGTAGAAAAAAACAAGATGGCTAACCCATGCATTTGTTGAGTTTAAGACAATAATTCAAACAATAGAAAATCTCTTCTGAAATCACTCCCACACCAGAAGCTAGAGTAAGATTAGTTTAAAAACAGAAACAGACACAGTGATGCAGAACAGCATCCCACTCAAAAACAATGCCACATATATAACTAATGGCTTATTACTGTTCAAACTTATATGATGTAGTATATTTTAAATTATGAACATATGCTGATATTTTCCAGTTGATGACATTAATGTTGAAACATTTTTAATAAAACCTAGGATATTTAATTAAATATTTTTGAAACATGCTAAATATATATCAAGCACTTTAAGATTAGAACAGAATCCATGGTTGTGCCAGGCCTGAATCTTCGACCTTCTCCCAATCAAAGTAGAGAAACAATGAGCTTACTAAAACTTGGACCTCTGTTTTATTAAGCTCTCTCTTTTCAAATCTTTACCTTTGCTTCCCTAATTACATAGTTTATCAAGCCATTCTATTCTTTTCTAAGCACTGTACATTGGAGAGATTTCCATTGAGATGAGTATGTGAGGGCCAAAGGTTTCATTAAGAAATCCCTATATAGACAGAATTGAGGAGTACACCTCTTGAATTGTATTATTTTCCATGATCAACTTATTAATTTGTAACTTTTCTAGCACTATCGATTTCATTTATTTTACTAAGATATACTCATACATATGCAAATGTATTTCAGATTGTATACATGTCTAAATATATATTGTATAAATACATTTTATTCATATATAAATATTTACTTATATATCTTCACCTATATGTAAGATATTGGCTTCCCTGCTAAATAAAGTAAAAACAAACAACAAACAAACAAGCAAAAAACAAATAACCAAAAAAAACCCTCCATGACTATGAAAGTGCCATAAGTAAAAACAAAACAAAACAAAACAAAACAAAAGGTGGGGGAGGGATTTGGAAACATCAGCAAGTTTCCCAAAGGAAAAAAGATAAACGTTCACTTTGCTATAGTAGAGTTCTACCTGTAAGAGTGTGTGTGTGTGGGTGTGTTCAAGTGTATTCTTCAGATTTTAGGGAATAAGAATCAGATTAAAAATTTTATGTGCAAGAGAAATCTAATAATGAATAGGCAGAAAGCTATTTCCTATGTTTAATTAAATATCATGATTCCTTTTACTACATGTAAAGACAAGTCAATTGAGTTTTGGAAAGAGTATCACACATTAACGTTGGATATATAGATTTTCAAGGCATGTGCTATAATCATTTATATACAGAGGAAAGGGCATTCACATTTATGATTTATCTTCCTTGAATAATTTCTCTAAAAGCAAAATGGCCCATAAGATCATCATGGAATGTTCTTCTCCTAGTTGCATAAACACACACCATCTGGGTATTATCTATATAGAGACTAGGATCCCAGGAGACCTAAGGTCCATTTTCTTATACATAAAATGAGAGAATTAAGTTTTAACAATTGTTATATTTTACTGTAAAACCCAGAGATCCACATGCATGTGCCCGGGGAAGTTTCTTAACATCCTTGGCAGGTTCCAGAGCCTACCATGCAGATGCCTGCTCATCTTCTTTCAGTAGGAAAAAATCAGTATTACCTATTCTCCGAGTTATAGCTTCTTCTTTATTGTTTTCAACACGCACTTACTGAGCATTCATTGTGCCAAGGATGTTTCTAGCTGCCAGTGATAGAGTGATAAGAAAGGAAGACAAGGCCCCCTTACAGAACCTAGACAGTTTATTCTCAACAGGTTTACATGGCTAAGAAGATGAATTAGAAAGCGCCAGGATTATGTGTCTAATGATCCTTCTAACTTTAAAATTATCCAGAGCAAAAACTGAATAGTAATATTTGGATTGTCACTATTAACAACCAAGCTGTTTCACCAGTACCTTGAAAAAATGTTTCTTCCTGTGACTTCGACATTCCCACTGTTACTTCAATAACCACTGTGCTCTTCTGATGGGGCTAAGTCTAACTTTAATTGCACCCTAGCTTTTGACAGTTCCTATTTGGAATGTGAGATTAGTATGAGACTTTTAAAGGTAATGTACTTTAAAGAAGGTTAAACTGTTCCATGTATGGCGGGGAGCAAGGTGGAGAACAGACTGGAAATGTGGAACCTGACAATGATGTGTTACTTCCTTTTGGTTAAGTGATAACACACTAGAGAAAAACCATGGGTATTTTAATAAGGTTAATAGTTACTTATAATTCAAAAAGAAAAAAGTAGGATCAAGTCAATGTGTTGAAAGTTCATAACTAGCCCTACATCCCTTATAAACGTGCTCTCCAATTGGTTGTGGGAACTGTGGTTTGTGTATCTTTAATGTCAGAGTATTCATAAAATGGTATTTGAAGGAACACTTGTTATTTCAAGAAATGACTGATATATTATTTAGTATGGTTTTTGCCTGCACATTTCCTCGTTATATTTGAGAGATTTGTCTAACATTGTATGTTATTAACAGGAAGTGCTTTTCTTATCCTTTGCATAGCCTGTTTCTTTGAGTCTAACAACTTAAGGAAGTATTTAGTCATCTAATCAAAGCTTCAGCAATGAAACTAAGCTGATTTTTCTACCAGATGTGTTTTCCCCTCAGTATTCTACAGTATTCTTTTTCACAGGATAAAGACTGAAAAATATAAATAATTATGGTCTTTGAAAAACATATTGTGTATTGATAATACTGTAGTATTTCCGTCCCTATTTGAGGACTCATACAGCTACTTAATATTGATTGAGAGATTACTATGTCCCAGCCACTGTTTGTCACCACTTTTGATATTCTGTATCACCCTAGGAGACAGTTATTGTCATTATACCCACACTGCAGACAAGAAAACAGACGTACATTCAAGTTAAGTAGTTTCTCCAAGCAAATAGTAGAACAGACTGTTTTCAGATTTCTGGAAACCTATGTTTTTAACCACTTAGTGGTACCGAACTTATTAACTTTCTTTGAATCACTTTGGGGTATGTTCAGCAAAATTAAAATTATAGATAAATTTAAGTTGTTAAAATTGAGTTTAATAAATTCTATATCAGTAATAAATAAATGAAGGTCTTTTCTATTGTTACATCTCATTAGAACAATTAAAATTTTTATATTAAAAATGTTAGAAAATTTTAAAAATTAAAAAAAATTAGGACAGAGGTAACAGTAGCTTTCTCTGAGGCTTTAACAACATTTTCTGAGCTGTTATACTATAGTCTAATTTTAAAATTCTTCCTAAGAAATAGTCAACAGTAATTCACTGTGTCTAGAAAAAAATATTTTGTTAACAAGGTAATAGAGAATATTGAAGATCTGACACAGTTTTTGATGACTTGTTGTCTAATCAAAAAATATCAGAGAAGGAAATAAAGCCTATTATTTCTTGAACATAAATGTACAAGGAGACTGACAGCTTTATAGCATTTGAGGTTTTTGACCACAATAACTGCCAAAACAGATTGATGTGTGATCTAGTCAATTGACCACCAATTGTTCCAAATTGACCAGAACCCAGGCAATTTCTACATTTAACAGGCCACAGTGAAAAGAAATATCATTTCTGCATCCTGCAGTAGAAAAGAAGCAACATTCACAATTGAGAGAGGATTGGCCCACTGTGACATGAGATTTAGGGATGTGGAAAAGTGGATTGCCGAAGCTGAGACATGAGGCATGGAAATACATTGGAGGCAAATGTTCTCCTTTCATTGTCTTCCACAAGGTCATGTTGTGACTGACTGATGGGCTCTGAGGTGAAGCCAGAAGCAAGGACACATGGTGTCTTGATTACTTTTCTCTTGTTGCTAAGACAAAACACTTCACAACCAAAATGAAGGAAGGAAAGGTTAATTTAGCTTACAGTTTTTGGAGCTTTCAGTCCATACTCAGTTGGTTCCAAGGTAGGGTGGCATGGCTAAGGTGCAGCCATTCATAACGGCCACAAACAAGAGTGAAAAGGGTAAAAAGAGAAAAGCATGCTTTCTTTCCTCCCTTATGTTGTATATCGGCTACCCACCCCTGAGTGGTTGCAGCACTCACACTGCTAATCCCAGTCACAACTGGTAGACCGAGCAGCATTCAAAAGACCTGTCCCCCATGACTGTATGAGACTTTGGGGGGACATTTAAACACAAACCATAACATTCCACCCTTGACCTCCAAAAGACTTACATACATCCTTTATGCAAAAGACATTTAGTACATCTCCAAGGGTTGCCAAAGTCTTACAGTTTCAGCATTGCTAAAAGTCCAAGTACCCAGTCTCCCCTGAGATCTAAGGCAAACCCTTAGCTGTGAGGCCCTGCACAACTGAAAAAAAGTTAAACATTTCCAACATGCAATGGTACAAGATAAACATTACCATTTAAAAGGTACAAACATGGATACAAAGGATTGGAACCAAAATGCAACAGGGTAAACATTAATTTCTGGAGTTCCACACTCAGCATCTGAAGCAATCTGGTCGTGAGCTCCAAAAGGCCTGAGTGACTCCACATCCACAGAACTTCTGGTGGTTGTAGCTGCCATGGCTTCTCTCTTAGGCCCACTTTACTCCCTTCTTGCAGATTTCCTTAGATGACCCATGCTCTTGACTTTTCCAAACTTCTGGATTCTCCACTGCAATTTTGGCTTTATAATCACCATTTCACATATTGCCCTCTCAGGGGCACACTGCCTGGTCTCTCAGGAGTTCTGAAATTGGGGTGGCAGCCTTCTTAACCTAAGAACTTGTGCATTCTGCATGTGTCTAAAACTAGCACCATGTAGATGTTGCCAAAGTCTGCTGCCAGCAGGAGCAGTAGCCAGTCTTTCCTCTCTCTTGCCTATAGAGGTTGAGTGACTGGATCTCTGGGCACTCTAAACCTGATTGTGAGAAGCAGATTCTCCATGCCACCTCCATTCTGGAACCTGATGTGACTGATGCCATTTTGAAACCTCCTGTGGCTGCTGCCACCATTTTGGAACATGGTGCTCTGAGGCTTTCTCCTCCAAGCAAAGTCTTTCACTTTTGCAATTTCGAGGCTAGAAAGGGTGGATACCCATTGCCTCTTGTCGTGTTGCCCCAAGGCCATCTTTTCTAGTTTCCTGTTCCTTTCAGCTTTATCTTTGTAGTCTAAAGTTTTACTGGAGCCTCCTTTCTAGCCAAACTCACAACATTTTAAAATCACCCTACTGGGCTTTTTGCTCTTGATTCACAGCATAAATCTGGCTAAAAGTCCCCATAGCCATGCCACTGCCTCAATATTTGACTGCCTAGAAATTACTTCTCCAAGATTAATCAGTCTGATACCTTTAATCTCAGTCTGAGGCAAAGACTCTGGACAAAAGCAAAAAGCAAACAAACTTTCTTCCAAGCCATAATACACATCACCTGGACTCTAGCAACCTATATAGTCATTCTTTTATTTTATTTTATTTATTTTATTTTTTATTTTAAACAGAAGAAAAGTAAGAAATTAAAGTAGAACAATTTCACAACAAGCCAATAGGAGAGTAACAATAATCAGCACAATATTCAGTCATTCTTCCCTGCAGAAACCTCCTGAACTTGGTCTTTACTGGTTTTCTGGTCTTCTGAGCTCTGACCAGAATCTCCCATACAGAACAGTCTAAGGCATTCTGCTCTACTCCTTCTGGTGACATCTCCAAACCTTTTGAAACTCTTCCATCAAGCCATTTCCAATGACTGTTGAACCACATGGTCAGGTACAGTTCCAGCAACATCCCCACTTCTGGTACCAAATTCTGTCTCAGTTTTTTTTTTTTTCTCTCATTCCTGAGGCAAAATACTTGAAACCCAAAATGAAGGAAGGAAAGATTTACCTAACTTCCAGTTTTTGAAGCTTTCTGTACACACTCAAATGGTTTCAAGGAAAGGTGGCATGGCTAAGGTACAGCTATTCATGACAGTCAGAAGTGACAAGAATGAAAAGGGCAAAAAGGGGAAAGCAGGCCTCCTTCCCTCCCTTATATTGTAGGTTGGCTACCCACCCATGAGTGGGTACAACACTCACACCGCCAATCCCAGCACTAGACAATGAACCAATCAAAGCCATTATACTCAGTTCCCTTGGAAAGGCCCATCTGCCATGAGTGCATGAGGCTTTGAGGGGACATTTAAACAGAAACCATGACACACAGTGAACTGAGCATAAGGACAAAATCAGTGGCAACCAGAGCCTGGCCTTTTTAAAGAAAGGGATAGCCAAGGATTTGCAAAACAATGTGACATCAATGGAAAAAACCTCTCAGTAGCATGTATGTGCATCCTTGTGTTCGTGTGTGTGTGTGTGTGTGTGTGTGTATGTGCATGCATCCTTGTCTATCACAGAAACAGAAAGAAAATGAGAAAAAATGATACATGTGTAAAAACTCTGAAAGGAGACTCTTGAAATAAAGATGGCTGTGTTATAGAAGTAGTTTCAATATTTAGACTCTGCTGACCCTCTGCCTTCTTAATTTTATAAACATGAATGGTGGCCTTGCCATGCCATGCTGCCTTGGAGTCAACTGAGTATGGACTGAAACCCCCAAGAGCTGTAAGAAATAAATCTTTTCTTCTCTAATTTTGGGTGTCAGGTATTTTGTCTCAGCAAGAGTAAAAAGTAACTGAGACAGACATTAAACTCTCAAACAACCAACTTCAGCAAATTCATATAAACATACAAAGCCTCTTGCTATCTAGGCAAGGAAGTGGAAAAATGATTGAAAAAAATACTTTGTTTATTGATAATATTCCTAAAAATGAATGTAATTTCTATGAGATACTAATACTTATATTATTTCTGTTTTTTTTTTCTTATTTTAACCTCTGATTTCTTACAATTTATTACAGAAAAATTCAAACCAAAATTATCTGGTCAAATGCCACACGAAGTGCTTTAAAGTCTATTTAAATCTATAATAAAAAAAAAACTACAGCTGTGTAATTCATTTTATGTTTTGCTATCATCATTTATTTGTTGAAAGGTACTACCCTATATTCTTCATCTAATTAAAGAGAATAGTTGGTTACAAAATACCAAAGTGAGTTATTCCATATATTCAATGAGCAGTTTTACATATTTTTTAAGTTCAGTATTACTTAATTATTTGTGACAGTGCTGGGGATTAAACTCAAGATTTTGTACTTGCTAGGCAAATGAACCACCATTAAGTTATACCCCCAGGATGCTTATGATAAATTTTGAAGATTATAGTTTACAGCTACTCTGGAAATTATGTGTCACCTTTAAAGGTGACAGGTATGCATTTGGTTTCATTAACAATGTATTTTATCAATAATTAAATCTGTCCTGTGACCTCATAAGGGATAGAGATAAAACATCATGTCATAAATTAATCTATTAATACATTTAGACTTCTGTAATTATTTTGGTATTGTAATTAAAAGCACCCATATATATGGAAAGGTAACTCTTTCATTATTCTTAGAGCAAACATAAATGCAAACTTGTATATTACCTGGAATTTCCACTAAGGGAGATGAACAAAAACTTTTACAGCATAAGTAATATTTTATAATGCATAACTGAAGATCTAGTCTATAGATTAGACTGGTTTTTATTTTAATACCAAAATTGCAAGTCTCATCCCAATTTGGATAAATGTACATAGAAATGGATTACCCACTGCTTTAAAATTTTCAAAGTATTTTAAAATTTCCCCAAGCATGCTGATTTGTGGTTCTGTACTGAATCCATTTAAAGTCGAAATACATTGGTAGCTTCCAATTGGAAAATATACTTCTTTCCTTGTTAATCTTAGTGTAGTTATTCAATGGTGGGCAATATAGTTAGCAGCAAAAGGAGCTAGATATTATTCAATTTAAACATACTATAATAGAAATGTCTCAGTGGTCATCACTGAGTCACATGTTACAGTCTGCAATAAAAGGTCAACTTCATTGTCAACCTTTGACTACTCGCTCACTCTCAAAAACTGGGCCAGCATTTTACAGTACAAAATGGTTTTTTAAAGTTTATGTAGCACTCCGATGAGTAATTTCTGAAATAGTTATATGCATGAAAATGTATAGGTCACTTTCACATGGTAAGATTTTAGATTCTTTTAACAATGAAAAGCTGATTAATACATTATCCAATGACGTTTATCTCATTCAAAGTGAAAAGATTGCTACAGAGTGAACTTTTGTGCTAAAGCTATCAACTGTTAATTGAATGGGAATAATCATATCCTAAAGTCTGTCTACTGATTGATAAAAGTATTGATTACCTATGTTTGTACATTTTACACTTGCTAAGTCAGTAATTTTCTGATCATGAGTCTCACTGCATTGGTGTGTCACAAAATCAATGCAGTCAGCTGCAATCAGACATTTTTTTAATGAAATAAAACAGAAAATAGTGAAACAGGAAAAAAAAATCCAAGCTAATTACTTGTGCTATTACTATTATTTTATGAGTGCTTCTTAGTTATATATATATGTGTGTGTATGTTTGTGTGTGTGTATATATATATGTGTGTGTGTGTGTATATATGTAAAAGACACGTGTATTTATATGTATATATACATATGTATGTGCATAGAAATATATGCATCCTACATTCATGATTTATCCCAAGATTATTTATGAATTCTTATATGTTTCCTTTGCCTACTGCTTATCTTCCCTAATTGAAATGTAGGTCGTCATGGTATCAGAGTAAGTGAGCACAAATTTATTGATGCTTATTGCATAAATAAATTAATGATGACATTCAAACAAATACCCAATCTAGGTTGTGATGCAGAATATATATCTTCTCCTTTCAATCATTTGCAAAAAAAAAAGCTAGGCATATCACTAATTAGAACTAAGTTTTGATCTATTAAAAGTGACTTCCAGGTTCTTTTTATGAATAACATTCTCTCCTCCCTATAAAATTTAAAGTTTAAAATTTTTTTGCCATGAAATCTACAATAATACACTGTAAAGAAACATCTAAAGGAGTCAATCTCCAGGGGACAGATCTGAGCTCATGTAATTGGTGGCTCAACCGAGAAGTACCAAAAATATGAGAGACTCACTTCATTCATTCACTTATTCAATAGTCAGATCACAGAGTTAGAGTACAAGTACACAGCTGCAGGAGAGAAAGTCTTCAAGGAAGCACAGATAGTTAGAAAAATGAAGGGAGGTACTGGGTAGAACCCACTGTATCATCAGAAAGATAACAGAAAACCAAAGATGAACAGCAGTTTTGTTGCCTTTGAGTTGGTTTAAAATACGAACTGACATCTATTCTGAGGTACTGCAATAGTAAAGGTAGGAATAAGTATAGGAAGAAGAGGGAAGATAGTAGAGAATGAGGCTGCTAGACACAAGACCCATGAGAGCCAAGTAAAATTAGAAAAAGAGCAGGGAACTTTTTTGGGAGGTTGTAGTTATTGGAGGACTCAGGCAGGGCAGGTGCATGCTCAGATAGTAACATTTACAATGTCAGTTAAAGCCCAGCATAGTAGTGCCAGCCTTAATCCCAGAACTCTGGTTGACTTGAGGCAGGAGGACTGGGATTCTTAGCCCAGCCCAAGCAATTTAGCTCAGTCTTGTACCTTAGGTCATTTTCTTATAGCTGAGCCCAACATACCCAACACCCACAACTGTAGAAGAGGTTTGTTTTGACTCACAGTTTCCAGCCCATCTTTAGCCAGCTCACCGGGAGAAATGGAATAGTGGAAAGGTCTATGCAGAGGAAAACTACTCATATTATGGCCACCAGAAAGCAGAGCAAGAAGGGAGGAAATAAACTCTTCTAAGTCACGGCTCCCTGGGACCTGTGTCTTCTGACCAGACCCTACCTCCTGCGGTAACAGGGAGTCAGCTATAGTACCTCCATGATTCAATCACCTTCCAAAATCCTCACATATGAGCCAGTGAGGACTTTGGAGGGGGGACATGCATGATTCAAACTATAACACCTTTTCTCAAAATTAAAAACAAAAGAAACAAACAAACAAAAAATATTAAAAGTGACTGGGGTTGGATCTTAGTTCAAAGGTCCTGAGTTCAATTCCCAAAAACGCACACAACAGTAACAACAACAAACAAAAGGCAAATGGAAAATGAGCAATAGAACCAAGGAAAGATGGTAAGACTTTCAAACTATTGACATGCAGACCAATTGAGACAATGCTGCAGCAACTCCAGTGAGAGAGAGGTGGGGTAGGAATTAAGGAAACAATGAGATTAGAAAAAAAAAAAGACTGAGATTAACTAAGAAGATCATGAGTAGTAGAGGAAATAATTGGATGAAAATGAGGTGAGAACAAAAATATAAGTGAGTGGAAGAAATGTAGGATTGTTCTTTGACAGCCTTGGCTAATCCAAAATTATGCATCTGCTTCTATTAATAGATAGAGTCAGACTACAGAATCTAATTCCAAGTGGCATGGTTTCCCCACTGTTAAATCTGATATCATTGGTACCCAGCAAATGCTGGCCTCACGTGAGCTAACACAGAAGTAGGATGGATCCCAAAGATACTTATGAATTTAGTTTTTGTTAACATTTGCTGAACTAAGTTCAACGTACTTACATTGTTTTTTACTTTTTTTTCCATGAGGCCAGGGGTTACATTGCATACAACTCTTCTCAGATAGCAAAGACTTTTTTTCTCCCTAGGACTTGCCTTCATTTTTAGCACTATTTGTGTGAAAAGTGTCATCTGAGGTCTATTGTGGAGAAGAGATATATACTATTGTGTTTGGGAGTACTGCTGCATTTTAAAAAAAAACTTACTATAGAAGACCTTGAGTGGTTTAGGTCAACATGGCAAGATTGAAAGTAGAAGTTAGCACTAATTTCAGCAATGTTTTTCAGAAATCAAAGGTAGGAAATGTGTCGCTTAAAAATACTTTAAATTTTAAAAATAGTTTTACATTCCAGAGAAGAAAATAATAGAGAAAAATAAACCTTTCTTTTGAAGTACAAAGTGATAAATATTACTGCCTTTTGTCATTTTTCTTTCTTTAGAATAAGAAACACAATCAATGTGAATGTACGAGAACAAAGGCATAGGAAAGAATGGTCATGTACCAGCCATCGAAGAGTAAATGGGCCCCAGTGCCGCAAAAAAAAAAAAAAAAAAAAAAGAGTACATGGGAACACATGCCACAAATAGTTTCAGAATGGATACATTCCTTCCATTCAAAAATATTTCCTGAAGGTGCAGTACTAGATACTTTATTGACCATTAAAAAAAAAAAAAAAAAAAACCGTGTGACAATGCCTTCTTAGGGATATGGGATATAATGTGGAATTAATCCAGAACATCAATGATCTAAAAGGTATAATACTAAGAATCATGCCAAAAGCCCCATGTGTCACAAAGTTGCTTCAAAACCAGAAAAAGATGAGTAGCATTCAAGAGACCTTATGAATCTCCACAAGAGGGTGAATTTGGCCAGGCACAAGTGATGCCAGCTATATGGAGACTGAGGCAGGAGGATCATATGTTCAGGTCAGTCTGCAACTTAATGAAACTCTGTCTCAAAATAAAAGAATAAAAATGAGCTAGGAGTAGCGCTTACTGGTAGAGTGTCCCTGAGTGTAATGTCCAGGATGGCAAAAAGAAGAGGAGGAAGAGGACAACGAGGAGGAGGAGAATTAGGAGGAGGAAGAAGGGGAGAATGAGGATGAGGAGAGGAGCTAGGATGGTAGTAGCAGGTAGGGCTGCAAGTAGGGAATGGTAGTGATGCCATAGGAGACGTAGGTGGAAAGAAGTCTGAGGCCATGAGGCAGGGGTCACTAGGTCTGAGGAACATAAGACACTTCTATATAGCAAAGCGTTATGGGCACCCAGAGGAGTACATCGGGTTGCCCAAAGGATTTTCCTAAAGCAAACAAGCAACGATTGATAGGGTTTGGGTATAATGTGAGACTTTCTGCTACAGGTTCCAGTGCTAGAAGGTTGATGATGTGAAGTTGTGGTAAAACCTTTATGAGGTGGATCTTGAAAGGAAATTAGGACACTTGAGGACACAGAATATGAAAATTCCTGTAGTTCTCCTAGGACTGAAATAGAGCCTGTGGGACTTGATCATTATAAGGGACCCTGGCCTCTCCCCTGACTCTTCAGCATGTGCTACTTGCCACCTTTGCATGTGCTCCTGTCATACTGATGCTATCTACAATGAGACCTAGATACATAAAATGAAAAATCTTCTCTTTATAAAGTATCCAGCATTCAGTATTTTGTTATAGCACAGACAGTGGACTAAGCCAAGCCTCTTTGCCAACACCATCCTTATTCTGGTATGCTTTTCCATAGGGCTGAGCCTACTGCCTATTATAAAGATATTCAGGAATAATGGTTGGGCGGGGTGTGATTCAGTGCTGGAAAGTACAAGAATGAGAAATTCAATCCTGTCGAGCTAGAAATTACAGGAAAATTTGGGACAAGCCCCTTTAAACCTCTTTTATAATCCACAGAAGATAAAGTTATACTAAAGCAAGGAGTTTTGCCTTTAATTCTGTGTCATTGCCAGAGCTAAAATGATACTGCCTGGGCATAAATGGCACTCAGTAAGTAGTTGGCAAATGCATAATCCACCCAACTGAAATGTATCATCTATCATTTTTAAACCACAGTGAAGACAGAAAATGAAAATGAAGGCATCCTTACTAGCTTTAAACCTACCTTATTTGTAAACCATTATTAAATTAGTTGAATAATGTATAACCCTTAGACTTGAAACATTTTTCTAGTAACTAATGGCTGAATATCCTCCATCAATTTTTTTCTGTCCAGATACTTTATTTCCAAAAGCATGTTTTGCACAACAGCAACAACAAATAAATATGGTTTGGGAAGTCAGTCATGTGAGAGTAGACATTTCTACCCAAGTAAGACTTTATAGTTCAGATGTAATGAATTTTGCAAGAACATATATTCATAAGAGGGTAAAATGGGCCTTAATTATTAATCTAGATTACACCACAAACTTCTAGGTCATTCAGTCTGAAAATAGGCAATAAGCAGAATATTTGTCTTTCTGTATGCTAGAATATGAAGTAAAGTAGAAAATATTACATCACCAACTTCCAAAAAGAAATTCTGTATTAGTTCAAGAGCTATGAAAAATAAAAGTGATTCCACAAAATAGTAGAACAAATTTCCAATGATTTATTCATGAAACGGTCAATTAGAGAACTGACAGTTGGCTTAAATTGGAATGTAAGTTCAGTGTCAACTTTTTTTAACAGAGAAGTAGTACATAGATCACAAAAAAACTAAGGATTGTGATATATCAGACTACATATAATAGACATAATGATGTACATCTGTTCTAACCTCCTATCTAGTGCATGAATCATCCCTTTTATTGAATCATCATCTTGCATCAAACCAAGTATTTCCAGAAACACTGACTCATAATTTCAAAGGGCAGCCTACTACATCACTGGATAGACAGCCCATATATTTCAGACAATTGTCCTATGGTTAACTCAAATGTTCCTCTTGTGTACTACAATATACTTAACCTAAATGTGGGTCAACCATACAATTTCTTGAGCAAACAGAAATAGTTCAGTAATTTTAAGACTAACTGATAATTACAGAGATGTAAGCACAAGGAAACATGACTGTGTTATGGTCCTTAGCTGTATCTCCCTGAGAATCCAAACACACAATTTCTTTGGTCTTTCCTGTGAGACTTTGAATCACCTGAAACCTTAGTGGCCACATGTCTTCTTTCCATTCAATTTACAATTCTCACTGAAACTCTATTATGCCTGCCATTGCTGCAGTAAGAACAGAACACCAATGGAATCCACCACCAATCACTTCCCATTTCCTGTTGTTGATGCCTCTCTTAAGATACGCTGCCCAGAGCAGACATACTACTCCAAGTCTGACTTGACAAGTACAAAGAAAAGTGAGACTTGATCTCTTATGATCAAATGATAATAGTTAATAATTGGCACTTCTTACTGGATACTTATGTATATCTGTCCCTGTATCTATCTCTCTGCTGCTCTATTAACTATTTATTCCTCCTAACCTTATGATTACCCCATTATTTCATACATAAGAAAATCGAGGCAGTGAAAGACTAACTATCCTGAAAGGAAAATAAAATAATATCACTTTCTTTTTCTCCTTTATTGCTCCCTTTCAAGTATCCTCTAAGGACTAGATTCTATGCTTAAACATGGAGCATGATAGTGATGAATTCCAATTTTTCATCTGAAACGTACAGGTATACATACTTGAAGATTATAATAAATTCCAGCTCCATCCTTATAGCCTTTTATTGTAAATGGTGCTTTTCAAAAGTAGAGAAGAAGAGAGTAAAACTCAGATGTGAACCTCATATGTACAGTGTGTACCTGTGGAAGGTGGGAGGCAGAATGTGTAAACACCCAGACTGCTCAATGAGTATGCAAAGAGGATTATGAAGATTAGTCAAAAAAAGTTCTCAGGGTGATTCCAATGTAGCTGTCTACACTCTACAGAAACCAAAAATTCCACTGGTCTATAAAGTTTATCAAATGTCTACTGAGATCAGTATGCTGCTATTCATTCCTAGTGAATTCATAGAAAATCCTGGATATCATCATCATTCTTTTCAAAAATTTTAATAATTATTGGTGTTTCTTGCAAGGAACTGGCACTAACCTCTCTTGTTGACATTTTACACACTATACTCCCTCCTCCTCCATGTTTAAATAAAACAATGCACTATTTCTCTTGGATCCTTCTTATTCTAAAATTTTGGCACAGACTGTAAGTAATGATTTATTATCACATTGTTTTAAATATGTTAGAGATATTTTTGTAAAGAAAAATCTACCTTCTAGGGAAATGTACTAAAACAATCTGTTGCTTTCTTCCCATTTCTACAGTTGAGAAGACAGTTATTTTTTTGCATAAAATAACTATTCATTTGTTGGCTCTTAACACATAAGTAAAAGTAATACCTTATTTGGAAGAAGTTATTTTGAAACTTCCATTACCTGCTAGCTTACTCATTTTCTTACTTACTCATTTTCTTACTCTAAATAGCTATCCCACTTCATTATGTTTATAAGATGTGTGTGTGTGTGTGTGTGTGTGTGTGTGTATCAGGAAATCAGGTACTAAACTATTATAAAACTGGAGTTAATATATATTTCATACTACATCATAATCTGTTCAGAAAACAGCTGGATGATGTGTTGACTCTGATATCTAATTTCTAGTCAGAAGTTCTGACCTCCTTGAAATACATGGTGACAAAAAGGTAGGGGGTGATTTCTGCAAGAAGGGCTTCCCCCTTCTTCACTTTACTTGTGAAGAAACTGAGGCATAGAATAGCTGTGTTCCTTGGCCAACATCACCCAAAAGATGGTACACTCTGGACTTAAACTCAGGCAGCCTGCTTTCAAAGTCCCTTTTCATATGGACAGATGGGCAAGGAATCATTGTGCTAAAATTTAATGGCAGTAGCATCTTAACTATGTCACCTTATGAACACATGTTTATTTGCTTAGCCATTCACTAAATGTGCATGCCTGCCAAAAATAAGATGGACGCTCTGTGAGGGCTAGACATTGGATGTTTTCTTTAGGAATCTGTAGTTCACAGAGTCTAACTGGGAGAACAGTTTTGGGATCTTTTCCAGAATCTGGGTACAATTCTTAGTATTTTCTGTTTGTCATGTTTCAGCCTGCAAACGGAGAGCATACCTCTATCACTGATATCCCTTATAACATTCTGGGATTCTGGGATTCATATTGGTGAATCACATCGATCGTGGTGATGACGAAAAATATCTGGCCAAGAAAATATAGAAAGCCCACTACCTACTTGCACTGAAGAAGGTTATGAGCACCTAAACACAAGGATTTAGATCTAATGGAGAAATGTCGGTAAATGATCTGTGCCACAAGCCATGAGCTAAGGACAGTAGATCTGTAACTCTTCCATATGGTTACACCTACCAACAAGCACGGTATTGCTCAGCTAACTCCCGGTCCAAAATTCTGGAAGCCTCAGGTCTGTCAAGGAGGAAGCTCAATAATTAGCTCTTGAATGAGGAATAAATGAGTGATCAGTCATATGTAGGACAATGTGAATTCAGTTCATGTGAATGAAACCATAGCCACTTAAGTTTCTTGATAAATTGTTAGTTTAACAATTAATAAATCCTTAACAGCTCTTTAGCCTTCTCAAAAAGGCAAAGAAAGTGCACGGCGTGGCCTCAGAGACTCCAAACACAGGCACTCAAAGGGAACATGTGACCCTTTTCTTTTAAACTGTTTAATAATCCAAGGAGTTGACATTAAATTATTTATCTGTCTATACTGAGTATGCTTTCCACCTCCACACTGGAATATCAAGACTTTCATTTGTCTTTATTCTCTTGGCATTTTCTGCTATTACCGGTCTTTCTGAAAGGAAATACAGGCAGTGGCTTTGATACCACATTGGTTTAAATTTCTTAATCAGAGCACACGGATAAATCTATTAAAGCAGTCTACTGCATTCTTCTGTACCTTTAAGAAAACATTTATTTTCAAATAAAATGTATGCTTCTTGGATCTAGATGAAAGATAAATTAATTTGCTCTTGTAAAATAACTATCTGTGGCCGTGTAGATTTACTGTTTGTTGAAATACCATAAGAAATGCAAGCATTAAAACATTCTACATTAGTGGTATAATCTGGTTCACAAGAAATAATCCTGACTTGTATCAAATAAATGGGAGATGATTTTCAATAATGGACTACATGTTTGTAATGAGACTCCCAAATTTTAATGGGATATCTACTAAAAAGTGGGTCTTCAGACTTTCTTACTGTATAACAATTTTCTTTATGGCTTCCTTTTATATGAATAAAAGGTAAAGTATTAAATTACAGCAATACAATAAAGTTTAGAAGAAAATAAAGAGAGAAATTTACCAGGTATATATTTAGGTCTGGTATCCAAACTTTATAATTTGCAAAGTTTATTAATAGGACACAAAAATAAATTTAACAGAGAGGCAGATATCCCACAATTTATTACATCTCACCACCTCCCAAGAATTCTAATATGTGTAACCATTTGAATTTTCCATTTCCTGTAGATAGCACACCAGAAAGTGGTTGCAAAAGGATATTCTGAAGAATAACAGCACTCCCAGGAATTAGACTTTCCTAGGGTCTCTTCATATTCAAGGTTAGTGCCAAACTAACTATGCTCCTGTTATGAATGGCAATGAAGGATAACGAAATAGTAATTCTTCATCTTCACATTAATACTTCAAAAAAATTTAATAGGGGGTATCTGAAAACATGACACTTCCTCAATTTGTATCAAAAACAATATTTGTATTGGTTGAGAAAATGTAAAACTGTTCTGCAGAGCCATTGTGTGGTTTTTCTGCCAATAAAAGTCTAGTTTTGCCTGAGAGCTCAAAGCTATTAGTTCAGAATATTTTATTCTTTTCAAATAGACTAGGAGTACAATCATGATTTGAATTGATTTCTACAGACAGAATAAGAACCGACAATGTACCTTTTTCTTTCCAATGATATATGTTTTTTAAAAAATGAGGCTACATTTTATTCTACAGAATGTCCATTATGGATACATCACACAGGAGCTATTAACTTCTCCAGATCTTACAATCTTAGGCTATAAAGCAAAAAGTATCAAAGAGTCTTTATTAATAAGTCGCTTGAAAAAAATACATTAGGCAAATAGGATCTTAGGCAGTACAGGTAGAGATGACCAAGAGCTGGAATCTGGATGAAACAGTTCAAATTCACTTTCATCAACACTTTTCTCCATTAGAAAGCTTTCTAACATCATAGTTCTCTGACAGAGGAACTTCTCTTCTGAAAGGCAGGAAGCTAGATGTACATGTGTGTGCATATGTGTCCAAAGCTTAGTGTTCTCTTCTATTGAACATCCCCAATGTCTGGGCACCCAGCTACACAGTGTAGGCTTTACTCCAGAAGTGATACTAGGCAATGGTTTCATGGCAGATATGCAAGAAGAGCTTTGAGAGAGCTGCAAAAAAGAAGGGCTAGAACTTGAACATTCTCCCATATGTAGGATATACAGAAGAAAAGTTATTACCTGATGGGCATAATACTCACATGCTAAGAGTTCCACGGACACACCATGTTCAGGTTTGACTCTGTGAAAGCCCCTTGTTTTTTCCTAGGCTTTTCTCCTAGTAAAGAGTGTACTGGCCTGACGCTACCTTCCTCGTGCTGACAGATGTGTGGACAGAGAAATAATATTTTTTAAATGTGGAAAGAGAAAAGCAAGCGTTAAAGAAACCTGGCTAACAGCATATTTTCACTCACTCACTCACTCACTCACAGATATTTCTCCCCAAGCTAAATCTCCCCTTCACAACCAGACTCTACTAATCCTCTGGAACTTCTTTCTGGAGACATTTATAAGAAAAAAAGGGACTCTTTCCCTCCAGAACAGTTTAACATAAAATCCTATTTAAAACCATGACTATGCAGTTTCCCAGGATGTAAGCTGATACGTAGTCCACGACAATTCCCAATCCTTTTCTGCAAACTTCAACAAATACTTTGACCTGTGTTAAATTTACTCTTCTCTGTAACCTCAGCTGTAATTACATTAGCAACATGCCACTTAGCATTAATTGCTTAGCATCTAGTAAAGGTTATTTTCTAGACTGAACCAATGGCTCCTGTGTTCCTCTGTGCTAATAACTGCAGTGTATTTCTTCTTTCTATCTGGCCTAGACCAGGCCAGATAAATAGCAGCATTTATTCAAGATTTGATTATTTGTTACTAATTAGGTTGAAGATGGCTGCTACACCTTTTCAGGCATGAGAAAGTAATTGAGGAATTCAGAAACAATGGATCATAAGGATTTTCTCAAATAAACTTTCTCAGGAATCTCCATTTTACAAGGCTATCTTATAAGGTAGTTTCTTCTTAAAAGATGCTCTTCTTTTTCTTTTTATTTATTTAGTTTTCATTTGTTTTTTGGTACCAAGAATTGAACTCATGACCTTGTGCTTGCCAGGCAGGTGCTTGTGCCACTGAGCTATATTGCTGGCCCTTCTTTTTATTTTTGAGACCTTCAGTGAAAATTATAGGAGCTACTGTACTCCAGAATTAAAGTGAGTGTGATATGTGGTTATCTGTGAACTGCTACATTCTTTTAATCTTATCCTCCATTTCCTCTTTTCTGCTAACAGTCTTATGAAAATTATGTTAAAACAGGACTGAAAAGTATTTAAAGTGAGGGGGTGTTAAATACACTGATATTTTAAATCAAGCTATCATGTATTTTTTTTTTTTTTTGGTATCAACTGAAAGTGAATAACAAGAACAGCAAAAAACCCTTATGTAGTCACCATTGTATTTTTTCTCTCCACTGATTGGGAAGGAGTGTTTTTCTCCTCTCTGCCTCCCCATCCTCTGTCATTTTTGACCCTACACGTTGCCACTATCAACTATAGAGAGCTCAGGACCACATAACGGCTGCTGCTTGAACTCACTCCTTTTCCCCACTTTTTTCGGACAAATTACAAAAGGAGGATCGTGGAGAGTGAGCAGAGTGTAGTGACTTCGATTCCAATGAGCCCTCAAAATGCTCTCAATTTCACGCTTCCCTGATCAGCTTTATTTATAAGAAAATAGATCTCTATGAGCAAACACTTGCACTTGGTCTGCCAAAAAATTTCAGCAATATTATTTTTGGGCCCTTTATAAAATTTTTGATGTCTCCATTTTTATCAAGATTTGAGAGCAATCTAAGTAGTATCTCAAAATGAGACTTAAGAAATCAATAAAATATGTATTTCTGTAAATATCTCAGGGGCTCGTTTTTCCAAAATGCATGCATATTCAGCAAAGACTGCTGAAAACTGTCACAGAGGTTTATTGCATAATGTGTAGTGAATAATTATAAATATAATCATAAGAAAATCACAGTTATGATCACCTTTTATGTTCTGAAGATAATTCTTAGTGTTCAGTGATTTCTAAAGCTTTAAAAATTTCTGGAAGTTACTGAGTAAGAGTATGAGAAATTGAATGGTTTTAATTCAACTGTCACTGGCATGGGGGACACAAATTATGATGACTTGAGAAATTCCAATGTTTATTCTTTGTGAGAAAAAGGACTTGGGAGTACTGTACTAATTCTCCTGACAGCACTTGCTCTCATTTCATGGTCCTCACTCCTTGTTTACAGTGTGTCTCATGTTAATACCTACCTCTGTCACCCCTACATTGTGCTGTGCACAAATGCTCCTCTGATATACTGGACAACAGGCATTTCTTGTTGGGTCTCTTTCATTGCTTGTCTTAGTGAAGACCATGAGTGTAAGCCTCAGGCCTCTGATTCCACACCCAGACCTTGTCTACTCAAAGTGAGAGGAGAATTGGGCAATCATTAGCCCTTGCTGCGAGTTGACCCAGAAAGCAACATCTCCACAACGTAAGTACCTCTTAGGAGATTCAATTCATAGAAAGGCTAAAAGAAGACAGAAGATGGTAGAACATGCTCTTATTTTCCAAAGATCAGTCTATGGAGTCAATATGGTCCTTGGTGAATGGCTTTAACAAATTCTTAATACTTAACATTAAGAATTTGGTAGTTGATGAGCACGATTTATACTCTCATTCACTGTAGCACATATAGCATTGGAAGAGTCAGCAATTCTGATATACAATAATAACAGACATTAATAGTCTCTGTGATACACCAGCTACATACTTTGAAATTACAAAACACTGAAGAACAAAAAATGAGTAGGATGCTGTATTTACAGTTTGAGAAAGAAAAATGGTTTCATGCAGATCGTTCACCTTTGTGTCTACAGCCATAAGAACAGTAGACTTTATGGAATGAGGCTCAGGATATGACTACATTCTTCTCTGCATTGGAAGAAAAAATAATATGAGCCCTGCATTCAGCTGTTTAATACAAATTTTCCTCTACCCTATATTCCACTGAAACTTACAGAAAATATACTATTCCCAGTAATAGCCTATTTTTGTAATAGCTTCTGGCAGAATTGTCTCCAAAAGGTTATTTTGTGATTGGAAAATAAATTATACTTTTGTTTATTTAAATTAATGTCAAGGAGTCTCAGGGTCTACTGTCAGGCATTTAAAGCATGATTATAATTTGCTATATCTTGTTGCACAGATTTCAAACAACCCCTACCCCTCTCTTGTGTTTGGAGACACAGTCTCACTGTGTAGTCCAAGCTGACCTTAAACTTACTACATAGCCAAGGTTGGCCTTGAACTTGTAATCCTCCTGCTTCAGTCTCCTGAGTGCTTAGATTACAGATGTGTGCCAGCAGAAAGAGCTGTTTCTAAACTGTATCGTCAAAGTATATAAATACTTCATAGGAGGTGTAATTTTATTTGCAAGAGAGAGACATTTGCAAATACTTTATAGTAATTATATACTATAACAGGTTGAAGAAATTACAGATGCTTTGGAAGATTAGTCACTTGAAATATGAAATATGCTTGTAAAGGTTGGGTAGCAGTTATGGGCTGTCCTTTAGTGCACAACTAAAAAGACCTATCAAGTGACAAACGTATGTGTTAACAATGTGTCTTACAGTCTGTGCTTTGATATTTCAAATACTTGATCAAGTCACTTCATAGCACTGGACATATCGATGGTTGTTCTAAATTATAGAAGCTTTGTGTGTGTGTGTGTGGTACTGTTGATTGAACCCAGGGTCTTTACACTGTGACCTTTCCAGCCCTACACTACTTTTTTTATTTTATTTTTTTTACTTTTAATTTTTAAAATAGGATCTTGCTAAGTACCTAAGTCACCCAGGGTCTGCTTGAACTTATGCAGCTCATGCCTCAGCTTCCTGGAGTGTTGTGATTACAGGTGTATACAATTATGCCTGTCTTCATATAATGCTTTAATATTTTTATTCTCTCTGGTTTATTCTTAGCTCATCCATCTTAATGAAACCTTTAATATTAATGCAGAAATATAAATTAAACCATTAGGTTTAATAGATATCATACAAATCAAAGGTTCTGATCTTCTCTCAGATAGATTCTAAATCTATGCAGACTCTTAGCAAACTACAAACAGCTAGGTCAAAATTATGAAGTGTAATTAATTCACAACATTTTGTTTTATTAAAAAATAAAAAGCCATACTAAATTCTATGATCTCACTGTTTATATCCCCCCAAATTCACAAGCTGAAACCTAATCTGGAATGCACAGTAGAGCATCATGAATGGCATCTAAGGCCCTTCTAAGAGACCCCCAAGTGCTGCCATTTCCCTTCCACACATGAGGACAGCACCATCTATTGGAAAGCAGTGCCTTGCCACATACCAAAATGCTCATGCCTTGACCTTGGAATTCCCAGTCTGCATGTCTGTGAGAAAGAAATTTCTAGAGATTAAAAGGCTAGTTTATGGTACTTTGGTATAGCAGTGCGATGCGAAGTTTCAGTGTCATCTTCTTTGGCCTGTGAGACACTCAGTGGATTGATAAAACACACTTCTAGGTGTGTCTGAGTGGGATGTAAACCTGTGACATTGAGTGCTATGTCTGGTTTCTGTACCCTTCCTCTCTGGACTGTTTCCCTCATTTGTTTCCCCAACAGCATGAACTAAGTTATGTTGTGCTACCCCTTCCTAGCATGATGTATCTTCCTTGAGCCAGGTAACCATGAACTGAATCTTCTGAAACTGTGAGCCAAATAAAATCCTTTTCCTTTAAATTGTTAGTGGCAGGAAGCTTGCCCAAACAATGGAAAAGCTGGCAAATAGAAGTAGCCTGAACTCTAACTCAGACCTTGATATGCCCCTCTTTCAGCCCAGGAGAGCTAATCTAGCCTTCTTCCCCTTTCCCTCTCCATCTTCCCCTCCCTCTCTCCATCTTCCCCTCCCCTACTCTCTTGGGCATTTGTACTGAGGTAAATACACAGCCCTTCTAAAAAAATGTATTTTGAACCAAACTGAGCATAAACATTATGTATCCAAAATCTGCCCTATTAAAAACATTTTTATTTAGTGATAGGGTCTTGCCAAATTGCTGAGTTGCCCAGACAGAACATGAACCTAGAATTCTCTAGCTTTGGCCTCCCAGAATGTTGTATTTACAAGGCATGCACTGCCACACCTGGATCTCCTCTAGTCTCTTTTAACATATGTAAGAATAGGTTCTCAGAATAGAAAGCTCCAAATGATGCAAATCTTGAATGAACAGGTAGAGAAAATCAGGTATAAAACATTTTTAAAAATGCTAACTAGAGGTAGGCTTGGTGGTGCATGCCTTTGATTCCAGCACTTGAGAGGCTGAAGCAGAAGGATCACATTGAATTTGAGGCCAGCGTGGGTTACATAAGCAAGTTCAAAGCCAGCCTGCACTACATAGTGAGACTGTCTTAATAAAACAATGCTAATTATAAAAAATATAAGTATATGTTTTATGTTAAAAATTTTAAAAATCACATACAGCAAAAGTATCCTTCTCATCTCTATCTCCACATTAAGTTTGAGCACTTTCCAACAGGTAAACACTGTGATTTCACATGTCTCTCATCCAACACAGTTTTCCCCTCAGTACTGGGCACTGAGCCCAGGCCCTTCTTCCACGTTCTCTGAATGGTAGTGTAACACAGATCTTTTTCTCTACATAGCTTCTTCTACTTAACATTTCAGCACAGAGAACTCTTTCTTATATATTCTATCACCACACACAATTTCACTGTATGTATGAATCATAATTTATTTGATCATCCTCAAAAAGATGATCATTTAGGTTATTTCAGATATTTTTATATCTGACAGTATAACTGTCACCATAAATATCACTTGTGCATGCATATCTGCACAGTAAATTTCAAGCAGTAGTACTGGGGGATCACTGAGTGTTAGAAATATTGTATATATATATATATATATATAAATATAAATATATATTTCAATACATATATATAATAATCAGGATGTATATGGCATATATACAGCAAATAACCAGGAGATTTTCTACCAGGGATCATTCAGCTTAATTTTTATGGAAGGTAGTATTCTCAAAAAGTTATTTTAGATATTAATGCACATAAATAGTTATCAATGTATGCTATAATTTAGAGAAGACTCTAAAAATTCTGGGTTCCCATATACTATCACTGTTTTATCCACTGTAGGGAAAAACACACCTACCTTCAAAAGATAACTGAAAGTTTGAATTGTTATTTTTGCATATAATGAAATAAAAATAAATTTATGCTCTAAATTCATGATCCCCAGATCACACAAAACATCACTTAAGTGTTTTCATTCATGTATCCATCCTCAAATACCTATGCATTCTAGATACATTTTTAATATATTTATGACAATTCAACTTTTAATAAACTGATAAATAATACAATGTAGGACATACTTATTAACAAGAACTCAAACTAGCACCTTCATTTATACACAAGTAAAACTACTTAAACATTTCTCTTTTAGGAGTGATAAATATCAATAGAGGTCTTTTGTAACTGCATTATAAGAAAAGGTAAGGACATTTATTCCCTTTTTTCTGAAAGGATTGCTTCTTTTTAAAAATTTTATTAGTACATGTTGATAATATATAATGATTACATTTATGGTGGGAAGATTATACATATACATAACCATAGTGATACATTGTTGTACTTCACTTTCTAAGGTTAAATAGAATGATCTGGTTAAACTGTTGCCTTTTCATAAGTCATCTTCAAAACAGTATTTCAAAGATTCTTTTACCTTACTATTTATAGTTTATATTTCAGTAAGAGTCTTGCAAGGACTCTTTTTACATTTCTAGTATATCATCACCCCTTATAATAATTTGTTTTAAATAACCAACAATTCTGGTTACTGAAGATCATTTTTCCTTTTCATAATTATTGATTATTAATTTAGAGCCTCAAATTTATTATATATCTATCTGTGTTAATTTCAAGATCATCTCAGGAAAATTTTTCCAGTGGAAAAAGAAACAAGTACTTATTTTAAGTAATATGATATTCATTTGCTATACTACTATTTTTCAGCTTGGGGACAACAAGAATTTATATAAAATTGTTAGAGATTTCCAAGATATTTTAAGTTTAATTAAGTTTTAGGAAAGGAAAAATAATGTAACTACTCAAATACATTAATCAAACCTGTGGATTATATTTATGTTCACTTTTATTAAAAGTAGTTTCAGTAGTATCTACATATATAAAAGCCTTGTAATTTTTTAACGTTACATTTAACTTTTGATATTGCAACCATATACTGCTTAATTTAAATAGCTAGTTTGAAGAGGTTCTATAGACTTATCCATAATTACACAATAAGATAATCAGTTAGTTTTGTTAAGTTCAAAGTTCTTCATCTATTATTCTAAAATTTCAAAGCTCTGGTGACCAAAAACTTCCATTAATGGGAATGTTGTGAACTGATACCTAAGTTGCAAAGTGATAACAACTTGAATTTGAATTTGATTTGGTTCTCTTCCAGTTTGATTTGTGACCAGAATTATGGAAAGAATTAGGTTTGTAAACCAAGGTACCACTGTAGTTACTTGCAGTCTTTACTGATTTCACATAGAAGGAATAGATCAGTTTTACAGCATAAATATTAGTATAATCAGCTTCATCTCTTTGAGAATGCTCTATAATATATAGACACTGGGTTAACTTTCTAAAATTAAGAATATTCTGAGTTCTGAAGTATACTTAGTTTTTAGGGATTATAATTAACAACTGTGTACTGCAAATGAACCCAAAGTATGCAAATTTATCATACTATACTCACTGTCAAATATAAAAGTTATGTATTTTATCTTATACTAGTGATATAAAACGATTTTTTCAAATGCAGTAACTGATATTCATATAAACATCAGTTTCATGAAAATTGAATGTCATAAATCATACAACTCTGGAGAGTTATGAGTTTGTTAAAGGGTTACAAAGTTTAAAGAAAGCTAAAAATATTGGAGTAAAAGATAAAGGCTTCTTGGTTTTTTTTTTTTTTTACAATTTTTTTTACTTAACAGAAAAAAGACATAGGAAAGAAAAACAAAAAGCTAAAGAGACAAACAAACAACAACAACAAACCCAAAATAATTACAGCATAGGTTTACAAAACAAGATGATAGGAATTTGACAAGCATATTGATACCTTCAAAAGGGTTGCTTAGATTAATAGGTATAGACACGTAAAACTGATCTAATCATATGAGTATTAACTTTTTTTCCCCAAGAATTAATACAATTAGTAGTATAGTCATTTTAGCTATCTTGTGTGTGTGTGTGTGTGTGTGTGTGTGTGTGTATATATATATATATATATATATATATATATATATATGTATCTGTTTTCTGCTCAAAGAGGAAAAGGAAAAGTAATTGGGATAGGGGAAAGGAGGAAAGAAGGAGTGGGAAAGTCTTCTTCTTAATGCTTATGAATTCCTAAAGCAAAGTCTAGTTTCCTGGCTTATCTATGAATAATGGCCACAATTTTGTGTAAACATCTCTTCAAAATAGCTGATGAGCATTAACGAGACTATTCTTTTCAAACATGCATTTGTATCCAAAGAAATACATAATTTTAAAGAGGAGTTAATTCACACATTCTACCACTGAAGATGTACTATACAAGGGAGCCACAGGTACTTTTCAGGGACAATAAGAAGCGCGCATTACTGGTAATAATAAAAAACACAGCCCTGTATAACAAGGAAGTGATTATTCATAATCACATTTCTTTAAAATATAAAGTTATTTTGGTAACACTCCCTTTCCATGCAAAAGAAAATCAAACTTAGAATAAATGGGAAAAGTCCTGAGGTAAACATGTTAGGGTCTGCTTTAGTTAGATAAGATGACCATGAGCTGATGATTTAGCTAATAGCTCTTTACTAACAGTTTGGGGATTATGCAAGATTCGCCAAACTATTAATGAAAAACTCACAGCTCTATGCCTCCTATTTAGCACCATTTATTTATCATAAATTGCTAACTCCAGTATAATTGCAAATCTAGATAAATTCCCTGGTGGTTACAGATTACAGCCACAAATCTAAAAAGCTACCACACAATATATATTCTCCAGAAAAATTAATTCTTCCAATGCTAGGCAGTTCAGTAGTCAGAACTCAGCCACCAGCTGGCTAATATGTACAGTCTGAGCATTTGCCAGCAGGTTTCTTCATTAGTAACAGCAAGATTCCATTGCACAGAAGAATTCTGCAAATGCCATGTATAAATGATTCACTTTTGAAGAGTCCTTAAGGCATAAGTGTTTTATCCCCTTTAATGTTTAGGCTAACTCACTCTGCATGATGTCATCAGGATTAATTCTGAGCAAAGCAAACATAAGGTAGGATGTAGCACTCTGCAGAGCAACCAGAAACGGAAAACCTAAGGTTGAGAATTTCCACATTCCAGAGCCACAAGAAATTTATGGATTGAAGGGTCAAATGGCCTCATTCCATAGTTTCAAAAATGGAGATTCAAGAGTTGTATGGGATTTTCCCAGATTTCAGCCATCAGACAGAAACAGATCCTGGGATACAAGCCTGGGTTACCAGCTGAGATAACAATGACTAAAGCCAAGAAGTCAGTTGCTTCCTTATAATTACCAAAACACACCAGGATTTGTTATGACTTGACCATTTGAATGGACAACTTTTATGGTATGTAAATTATTCATCAATAAAGCTACTTAAAAAAATCAATGGGAATAATGGATGAATGGAAGGATGCAGAGACAGATAATGGACTTGTAATGAAACATAAAGTAACATTGAAAGATGAATGTAGGTGGTAGGTTTAGAGATAGTCACTACAGAATTGCCAGAAGTTTTTAAATGTTTGAAAATTTTGTTGAAAAATATTTGGGAAAAATAATAATAAAATGGGTGTGACATTCTACTAATTCTCAAAGCAAAGGTGATAAGATACTAACTGGGCATCTAGGTAAGAGTACAAGGAAACTCTTCTCGCTAGTTTTGCAACTTTTCTCTAAATTCAAAATTCTTTAAATTAAAAAGTATAGAAGGGTAATAACTGGTTTTGGAGAACATTTTGTTTTAAGGGTCTTTGTTTTAGAAGGACTATATTATTTCACTGTTTCTGAACTACATTTTCAAAGTCATATCCCTTGGTTGCTTCTTTCCTCCCAGACTTTTAGGATTTTGGTTATGAAATCACATGCAAAATCTCCAGAAATTTGTGGTGGGTTGATTTTCATGAGCAGTGTCTATCAACTGGAGCAAAATTTTGAATGGAATGTGTTAAGGAATTAAGCAAACATACACACAAACAATGCCATGTGTGTCTGTGTGTGCTTAGTGACTTGTGCACATACATGTGTGGTAACTGGGGATAGAACTCATGTGTGCTGTACCAATGGGCAATGTTTCAAATTCTTTTCTATTTTTTATTTTGGGACAAAGTCTCACTAATTTCCCCAGGATAGCCTCAAACTTGTGATCTTCCTGCCTCAGCCTCCAAAGTAGGTGGGATTAAAGGCATATACCATCAAGTCCTATGCACACAAATAAGTTCATTTTCCCCCAAAACTGCCAGCCATTTTGTTTGCTTTCAAATTTATTTGCACATGGAAAATTAATTTTTCCTTGAGGGATGTTTATATTGTTAAAACACACACACACACACACACACACACACACACACACGTTGAATAAACTATAGATAAGCAAGACAAAAGCAAACAGTCCTCACTGGAATCCACAGAGTGGAAACACAAAAGAGGTACCTGGCTTGTATCACAATGCCAATAAATCTCCCAGCTGCAAGTGAAGATTCCCTACCTAGCCAGGAATGGTGGGGCACTCCTATAATCCCAGCACTGGAGAGACTAGAGGAGGATCCTTGCAAGCTCAAGACGAGCCTGGGCTACAAGGCCAGGCTGAACTGGATAGCAAAACCCTGTCTCAAAAAGAAAAAGAAAAAAGGAAAAAGAAAAACAAAAAACAACAAACAACAAACCCACCCACCCCCCCGCAAAAAAACCAGATTCCCTAACTAAATCTAAATTTGGGGAAGTTTAGGCACACCTAACCCTGTATGTAGCACAAGTCTTAGCTGTGTGGTCTGTATAAGCCATGACAAACATATTGGGGCTTACCACCAAATGATGTGATTTCCCACAAAATCACAGCACTAAGACTCTGTCTTTCCTGTCATGCAATTAAATAAAAAGTTAGATCTGGAATACATCTCACAGTTTAACCAGAGGATTGTCTCACTTAAGAGTAAGAATAGCACTGTGTCAATCTGCTTTCTATTATTGTAACAAAAAAACCTGAGATAATTTGAAAATTAGAAAGATTTTCTTTTTGGCACCCAGCTTTGAAGGTTTTGCAAGTGGGCTGTGCTTGTTGCTCTGGTCCCAGGGCAAAGCAGTGCATCATACTGGAAATGTATGGCAGAGGAAGCCGCTCACCTCCGGCAGGAGTGAGGCAGAGAGCACTCCCCATATGCCAAGAAGAGGTCCAACCAGGCTCCACCTTTGAAAGGTTCTACCACTTTCCAACAGCACCACAAGCTGGAGAAGAAGTCTTTAACAAATGGGTCTTTGGGGGCTGACTTAGTTACTTTTCACTCATTCCTGAGACAAAATACCTGATGCCCAAAATTAGGGAAGGAAAGTTTCATTTCTTACAGTTCTCAGGGTTTTCTGGTCCATACTCAGTTGGCTCCAAGGCAGCATGGTGTGGTAGCCTGTCTGCACCGTATAGACGCCAGGCTGTGTGTTCTGTGCATGTGCACTAACTCTCCTAATCCTTCCAGCAGCCCTCTGAGGGAATGGTATCTCATCATTTTATTGATGAGAAAAACAGATCCAGAGAGGAATAAATGTCTTATCCAAAACTGTACAAGTCACATGTCAAAGAAAGGAATGTTATGGCCCAAACAGTTTAAATCTCTACCTCTATGGCATCCTGCTACCTAATAAGGGTTTAGGCCAAAAACCTGAGTTCAGTTCTATCTCCAGTACCCTGTTCAATCTGCTGATCACTTAATGGGGAACAACTTAAAGAATATCATGCATCTAAACCACCAAACATTCCACCATGAGTAGTGCACACTAACATGCATCTGTTTCATACAATTCACTGCTAAGTTTTGAAGGAATGACAAGATTATCACAGTCCAGAAAATTTCAGTATAATATATAAATTATGAAATTTCATCTCTTCTTGTGGGAAGGTCCAGAAATTTTCAAATGGTTCTTATTCCTGCAGGTTGGCAATTACTATAATGAGATAAAACTCAAAGGAAGAAGGAAAACTGAAGACGGAAATATTCATTCTGTAGTATACTTTCTTGGTCTAGAAATCTGATACAGTGGTTATAAAAAAGCACTTCCTGGAAAGAATGATACACTGTAACATATATTCTCATTTTAAAATGTGTCCTTGTGATGGCTGAAGCCTATTTGTGCATCATCTGACATTTGCTCTCTCCTGAATCTCCAGCGCCTGACCTAGTTTTTTTTTTTTTCACATTCTAATTTGGAGAAATAAAATAATAGTTCCAAAATGTTGCCTCTAAAGTCTTTTTTTTTTTTTTTTTTTTTTTTGTGGCACCAGGGATTGAACTCACAACCTCGTGCCTGCCTGACAGGTGCATAAGCCACTGAGCCAAACTCCTGGCCCTGGTTTTTTTGAGGCAGGGTTGCACTGTGTAGCTCAGGTTGGCCTTGTGCTTGCATTGTAGTGCAAGCTGGCCTTGAACTCACAACGCTCCTACCTCAGCCTCCCAAGTGCTGGGATTAAAGGCGTGCGCCACCACGCCCGGGTGCCTCTAAAGTCTTATAGAGCCATGGTGTATGCATCTCATTTTCTCAACTCAAAGGCTTAATAATCGTTCACAATGAGAAAATTATTGAACAAAATTGAAATTATTAAGGTATGAAAATGCCATGAATGTCAAAGTCCAAGTCATTATTAGGCTTCTAAGAGGGTGAACAATTCTCAGACATCTCATGTGGCATTTGACAATGTAATTTCAGCATTTAAAACCCTGTTGACCAATGCAATGCTGGTCTAAAATGAAGACACTCAGTTCTGTATGCCTTGCTTACATGGTTGGTTTTGTTGAAACTCCTGAGAAATTACAGAGTTAACCAGCATACACTATCCAAAGTTTCTTTTGCTGATTTTTTCTGTCATAACACATACCTGGTAGAGTGAAAAAATACCAATGTCCTAAACTCATCTATAAATCTCTCTCCAGGAGATAATTTCTTCCTAAAGAAGGAAAAGAAATGGCGATTTCCTATTTATACTTCGATTTTTAGTAGCTCTAAAATGTTAAAATGTGTACTGAATTACTATGTCCCATGATGGCAATCAGCACAAGTGAAACAGTTTTACTGCAGTATCTTGTAAAATAATTAAAACACACTTTTTCAGAGTGAAAACATATTTTATGATTGTTTCAAATATGTTTAATCAAATAAATTGTGAAAGGAATAAGTTGTATGTTAGAGTTTCAGTCGATAACATGTGTTATACTTTGGGATAACTATTTCAAGCTTTCAATCATGGGACCACTTCATACTCTGTTAAAATTAAGGTTCCCCAGAGCTTTTCTTTATGTGAGATACATCTACGACTACTTATCATGTTAGGAATTACAACTGAGAAAGGTTAAAGTAGATGCAGACACAAGCATACATTCCATTATCCTTCAGAGGGAAGATGTCGTACAGATCACACTTGCCATTAGAAGACTCCACTGCACATTCCTGAGAGAACAAAAGTGAAAAAAAGGTAAATGATGTCTTAGAATTATACTGAAAATACTGCTGATGTTGCAAAATCCCTAAAAATGGTCTCCAGACTCCTCAAAGATACCTGGAAAGGACTTGGAAATTTGTTTCTTTAATACAGTATATAGTGATTGCAATTTCTAGTTATAAATCAAATAATCAAAAACAAGTTCATGAGTTACGTCCAAAAGAAAAACTTCTGACTCACATTCAGAAGCAGTAAGAAGCGGACAGATCCAGAGGACTGAATCTCAGAAGGGAGAAGAGGAGGTAATGCAGAGCTAACTCAGAGTTATTAGCTTAGATTTGTTACTTAGGTAACTGATACCTGTGTACTAAACCACAGCTGAATTCCAGCAACACAATGCTTGTTTGAAGGCAGAAATACTTTCTCATTCAGCAGGGACCTCCTCATCACTTCCACATGATATTAATTTTGTTTATCTGTCTGTGTGTCCTTCACTATTCCACAAAAGAAGCACCTGTTCAGATATGACACTGTTAGAGGCTCTCATCTTTCTGTTACAAGTACCCTATCACTCCATCTGGGTTTATGGTGTAGAACTCTGGGTTCTTTATTGAACATCTGAATACATTGAGACGTACACTCCTACGAAAAGGACATGCCACTCTCTAGCTGTGTGCTTGAGGACTCCTCTTGGAAAGAATACACTCACTCCTAATGCTTAAAAACAGGTTCACTTCCACTATTTCTAAAACATTCCCCTACATGGTCCCCTACGGAGCAGCCAAGGAATGCAATTCTGGGCCAAGGTCCACCTGAATTAGCAATGAGCCACTCCAGTCCCCCAGAGACTGTGGGGAACCACAGAGGTTACCAAATAATCAGCACTATCAGAGCAAGTCCAAGTGACAGGAGCAAAACAAGAGAAAATGAAGACCAGTTTAAAGAGTACTTTGTTAAGCCAAAGATGTTCAGTTAGAGAGCTTTTCACCCAGGCCATCTCCTAGACACCCAGAGAAATTGCATTAACCTCAGTGTAGGGTAAAGCTCTTGATGTTCACTTATTGACATCTTTGGTAAAATCACCTGCTGCAGTGTTCCCAGTAAACGCCTCCAGTATGTTCACATTACTTCCTGTCCAAAGCATACCTTTCTTCGTGAACTTCTAAGGCCATTTCCTTGCAAAGAATAAAACACTGTAAAACTCAACATCTTAGCTGGGCATGGTGGCGCACGCCTTTAATCCCAGCACTTGGGAGGCTGAGGTAGGAGGAGTGTTGTGAGTTCGAGACTGGCTTGGGCTACAACGCGAGCACAAGACTGGCCTGAGCTACACAGTGCGACCCTGCCTCAAAAAAACTAGGGCCAGGAGTTTGGCTCATTTAAGCACCTGTCTGACAGGTGTGAGGTTGTGAATTCAATCCCTGGTGCTGCAAAAAAACAAAAAAAACCAAAAAACAAAAAACAAAAAAACTCAACATCTTTCTTTCCTTCCAGATTTCTAGTAACCAAAGAAAACCACGAGGGTTATGATTGCTATGGCTTTTCCACACAGATTTTTAAAATTTTTATTTTTTAAGAACAAGATCTTACTATGTATCCTAGGCTGGCCTCAAGTTTGTGCTCCCTGAGTACTGGGATCCAGGCAAAGGCCTCCACGTCTGGCTGAGACATTTTTAATATGATTATTTTCTTATATCTTAAAATTGAGATTTAAAAATATATATATATACATTATACTAGTTCTGTTAATGAATTTATTGTGCAGCTAATTCTAATCTTGACCTTGCTACTAACAAAGTTTACAGGAGTATTGACTTACAGATCCCATGTCCTCATTTGTTGAAAAGCAAGATAACAACACAAGAAGAAAAAAGTAACTGGGGCATATTTAGTTATCCCAAGCATATAATGACATACCCTTCCTTTCACTTTGCGAACCACACAGAGACTGAATATTGATATTGGAATGAAGCAGGGCTTTAATGTGCAGCCTTGACTGTCACCCTGGCCACACGCCCTGTGACCCACAGTATCTTGTAAAACCTCTTTTAGAAGTTAAAGGTTTTTTTTCTTAAAGATTGGACTGACTTAAAATTGCTAATTTTTCTCATTCAGAATGTTCAGTATTTCTAATGTGACAAATTGTTTTGGTCTTTTAAGCAATACAAAAATCTAAAAGCCTTTGCTATTTAATTGGAGGTAAGTTATATATTTGGAACAACACAATTGGCAAAAATGATATTTTTATGCTATGCAGTAGACTCTGGCTGGAATGAATTCCATTTAAATGCAGATTATTTTTGTAACTAAAAGCCCCTCAGATTTGACCACGAAAGGGGAGGAAATATGATTTACATTTAACTGTAAATGAAAAATTTCACTCTGAGGGTAAAGTAGTGTTCAACTCCAATAAATGCTGGCCAGATCGACAGACATCTTTTTCAAGAAAAAAATTATGGTATGGTGCAAACTCTGTGAAATTCAGATTTTGTACTATTTTGCTGACATAAATATTCATAGTACTTGGCACATAATATTCAATAAATATCTATTATGTAACTAAAAGGTTGCAAGGAAAAAAGAAAGCTAATGACAACAGTGTGACAGAATATCTTTATGTACAGAGTAATCTTTAGGTTGGTGGCTGCACGTGCCTTTTAGACTGGGGTGTAAGAGTGTTTAATAAAAATCCACAGGTTATGTAATAATGAACCAAATGTGCCTCTTAAAAGTTCATGTGTAGAAATCCTAAGCGCCCAATGTGATAGCAATCATGCCTCCAGGACATGACCCAGTCATGAGGATGGAGCCCTCAGGAATGGTATTAGTGTCCTCTCTGGGAGACCCAAGCCAGTTCTCATTCCTTCACAAAGATGACAGCAGGAAGACATCCCTGAGCCATGAAGCAGGCCCTCTGCAGACAGTGACTCTGCCAGCACCTGGATTTTAGATTCTCAGCCTCAATACTATGAGAAATAAATTTGTGTGTCTAAGTCTCCTGAGCTATGATATTTTGTTAGAGCCCACTGAATTGACTGCAACATAAAAGAAATGATAAACCAGCAAGGTAAATTTTACTTTTTGATCATTTGCCATTTCTTTACAATCTAAGAAAGTAGGCATTAAAAAAAAACTGTGTTTGGGCAAAGCTTCTTAGTGGTTTATAGATGATGGAGAAATAGAAAGCAAGAAAGCCAACTTAAGGGATAGTTGAGGGCTTCGACACTTACTTCAAGGCTATTAGCAAGAAGTATGAAAATTATCTTACACAGTCACCATTTTCATCATGTCAACCTTTTCTTAGAAGCCTCCAACAATTTTAAATCACCTCTCAAAAACTGTATGAAACATAATAACAGTAAGAGTCATTATCAAGTCTCACTTATCCCTCGCCAGTTATACTAAAGAAACACATCAGTGAAGATCCAATCTCTGAAAGCTGTATATTTTGTACTATAATTTCAGATCTAGTTAAAATAACATTACAAATCAAATAAAAATTAACCCTCCTTTCATAACTCATGCACGTTTTTTCTCCCACCTGAAAAATTTTTTTCTCCTCCTCCTCTCTTTGTGCCTCATCCTCCTTTAACATATCATGTGGTATTTCCTGACAGCAAAGATGCAGAGAACCATTCCCCGAAAGTCAATGTGCTTAAGCTTTTGGGTGTCTGGCATGAACATTGCCCCCAGAATTAGGAAGAGCTATTGCACTACGACCACATAGCCGTGGGCTTGTATAATATTTACAAGAGTGACACGGTCTGATAAACGTTCCCTTTCTTATTCCAGTCTTTCCTAACACATACTTCCTCTGTGTCAGGTGCTCTTAGAGAGACAGCCTTTAGAGGAAAATAGGCAAAAAGAAGTTGATTGGGAAATACTTGTATTTGAGTTCAGCAAGGCACATTTCTGTAGCTCTCTTGAATTTTTGTGTAAAGCAAATACAAGTGCTCTTGGTGTAAGAATGGAATCCTAGAGGGCACACAGGAACTGGAGTCCCAAATGAAGAGTACCAAAGTAGAGATCATGTCACCACAAAAATGGAAAAAAAGAGCATCAAATGCACAATTAAAGTTCTTTTGTAGAAAACACATCCAATCACAATAAAGGGTGTGAATTTCAAAGCTAGGAATTTTATCCTTAATAAAATTTAGAACAAAATGAAGTTCTCTCCTGTCTGGAACATCCATGGTAATAAAATCTATATAATGCTATCTACATAATCCTCTTTTCTATAGCAATGGAAATTGCATGAAATTCAATACATCAGATTCTGTGTTTTTAGGGTCCAAACTTTTCTAAACTATCAGTAATGAAAGACAAGTTTCAATCAAATATGCTACAGAGCATGTGATATTTACTTTCCAAATTCTGCATAAAATATTCTAAACAGATACGATCAGAGTTCCATGTTCTACACAGAAATATTCTCAGCAAATGCCATCAGAGTATATGGACCACAATTAAGGCCAAAAATAATTGCATAGCTGCATCAAATGGCTAAGGAAAACGATCTTTCTGCAGGGTTTGTGTGGCTTTTCATTTTAGCTTGGTTTGTAATAATTTTTCTATTCATTTGTTTTGCTTAATCTGACATTTAGTAATTTACATAAAATACAAAATTGTTTGTATTCTTTTAATTTAAAAGTGTTGCCCTCCCTATTTATACAAGTTTCAGGCCTTACAAAAACGTCACACGTTATGCTGCCTTCTTTGTAAATTTTCTAAAACTAATATTATCATATTACATATTTTTTTTCACTCTAGCAACAAATCTATAGAAGCAACTCTAAATACACTTCACACTTAAGTAGGACAGACACAAGCAAAGGTAAGTGAAGAATAAATCTATGATGAAAAAACAATTATTTACTACTGATTAAGTTGACACTCTGCCTAACCTGAGTGCATTTAAGAAACTGAGTAATTACACTGTTGGCTTAAAATTTTTTTTTAGGCAGGAAAGAAAGGAAAAAAAATCTCAACAATTCTAAGCAGTTCTGTGGATCTGTTACTCCCTTCAAATAGGGCAAGAGACTATGATCTCAAAAATCCAAGAAGCACAGAGATGACATAAAGCTGATTGATTATTAAATTTTACCCTGCATACTGAAAACTCTTGGCAGATGCAATATTCCACTGATGGACTGTATAATACTTACCAAAATTAAATACAGTTTTCAAAGGTATACTTGGACTAGAGATCACTTTAGGTTAAGAAGGAGTAATCTCTTCTACTTACTGTAAGACATTGAGAAGACAGGTATTGATGGGAATGACTATAAAAGAGAGTGTCAATACCACAAAATTGGTTTTGAATTAAAGTAATTGCTTTCAAAGGATACTCCATGGACTAGTAGCATGCTTTGGGAATTTGATGCAATTCTTGCGAACACATCTCAGACTTCTGAATCTGAAACCCTACAAGTGAGGACCACAACATCTATTTTCATAAACCCTGCAGGTGATTCCAATACACAGTCAAATGCGAAAATCATTAAATTAAGACAGGCATGGAATATCTCATGTCTCATGGCTACCCATCGATAGAGTTTTAAGCCCTATCATAACTGACAAGTCTTCTAACAAGTTCTCAACAGCTCTCCCCGAAAAAGAGGATTCAGAACTTCCCAAGGTTTGTCATTATAGGTAGATTATCTTAGATGAATGTTAATTTCGTATTACAAAGTAAAGGTACGATATGGATGAATCCCATAAATGCTATGCTAATTGAAATAAATCAGACTCCAAAATGTATGTTTTGAGGAAACCAATCAAATTGAATTATGGAAAAACTATGCTCCTGAATAACCTTAACTAATTACACCTTGACAGTTCCATTGCTAAACAAAGGCACATTCTCAGGTGCCAGGGGTGCTGGGCCTTCAACACAACTTTTTCAGCAGACACAGTTACACCAATAACAAGCACACTGTATCTCAATAAAGCTGTTATAAAAACTATTACAACATATCCACACAAAATGTCTAGGCATAGTTGAATATGTGCCATCAAAACTATCTCTCACACAAATAGCATTGGTAGCAAATGATTGATGTGTTACTACTCATATTTAAAAAGTCCCCTTGGTGATTCAGGCCCCTTAACTCAATCCTATTAGTAGAGAGCAAGTACAACCACCTAAGAAAGAATGGATCACATGTAAGTACTGTTTAAATGGCATGGTTATCAATAGAATTAAATGATTTGAGAAAGATAAAAAGGCAAACCATGAAAAATGTTTGAAAATTAGTCCTCAATATATATTTGTTAATGCGGATGTGTTGGAGGGAGGGGTCTCTACTCGAAAGACAGCCACTCTTGCAGCAGGGGCCAGGAAGGACTCTACAAGGTTTCTGGCTTTAAGGTCCACTCATTGAGGCAGGCTGCTTCCTCTGACTCAGTTCCTCAGGTTCATTCTCACTTCCTCTACTTACAGACTTTCCTAGGTGTTTATCCAAGTTTTCTTTTTGTCATTAGGAATTTGTTGATGGATTTTGAAATTTTCTTCTTGCCAGTCTCATTCCCAAGGGGGAAAAACCTGTACAAGTCGGTTTTCTTTTCATAGTTTTCCAAATGCTAAATTTCATCAGGGATGGGGACTACTGATAGCTAACATACCCTCTGCAAATACATTCCTTACTAAAAATTGGTAGAGAAATATGTTCTGTTGAAGAAAGTCCTATATCATGTGACTTAACATATTATCCATAATTTATCTAAGACGCTATCATACACCTGGATCATTTTAAACTTTTTTCCATAACTCTACAATTTTTGACATATTTTACTATTAATTTGTTTATAATGTTCTATGTATGTACTACATTTCCCCAAATATAATAAAAACTATCAGAATGGGAATTTTTCACCTTTTTTCCACGGATAAATAATTTAACTGCTAGTATACAGCATATAATAGCACTCAGTAGGTACCTATTGACTTTACTGAATACGCTATTATGATTTGAAATACCCTACTCCCTTCCCCTGCCTTTTCTACTGCTTCAGATAATACCTGACTTTAACCTGATGAGCCAAGAACAATTTCATCTTCACTGACCTGCTATCGCTCTAACGTAGGGTGCTTCTTTTATGAAGTTCTGTGCACAATTTGGTTTTCCCTCTATGGCCAATAGATATAAGGAATTAAACATGAAAGGAAGAGCAAAAAAACATTTTTGAGGTCTCATAGTTCGGAATAGACCAAACTGTTCTGAAAATGAAAAGCTCCAGCTTAACAAAGCTTTTATTGAGATCTAAGGGTTCCTTCTGAAAGAGCAAATGCAAAAAGGCTGTCTATTCAACTAATCTTGACAAACCAATTAGATCCACTGTCTCTTAGAATTTCTATCTTTTTACATGCTTTATTTTCCTATGAAACAACAGCAAATTTCCAAATGCTCTTTGAGGCTCAAGAAGATTGGATAGCGTGTATCAAGCTGTGTCTGTGTTGCACTCAGCAGCCTTGTTAAAATACAGATTGCTGGGCATTTAGCCGGGATAAAGGAGAGCTGCCAAGTTTGGCATTTCTAAGGAGATTTCTGTAATGCTCATCCTGCTAATCCAGGAAAGACAGTGAAATCCACTGACTACATTAGTCTCAAGTTCTCATGTTTCTCTTCATCTCCAAGATTTTCATAAAGTGTCCTCCAAAGAGGCACATCCAGGTTCAAAACGAGAGTCAAGCAACTTTTCCATTGGTTTGAAAGAAAAAGCAAATTAAATGCGTGAGTTATAAATCCCAAAACAACATTCCTTAGGAGTATGCAGAAGACCCCTCAAGAAGCTTCATTAAAGCCTATGCTAGCCTCTTTTCATAGAATCTGGACTACAATTATAATGAACAAATAGGCTGGGGATTTAGCTCAGTAGCCTAAGCACCTGCTTGGCAGGTACAAGATTGTGAGTTCAATACTCAGTACCAAAACAAAAAACAAAAAAACAAAACAAAACAAAAAAAAGAACAAATAGTACAAATCAGGGGCATCTCAGGACCAGTGTAAGAAACCCTGGATGTAGATTCAATTGTTTTTCCTTCATTTATAGCTTAAAGATTCAATCACCCAGATTCCACAATGCCAATGATAATACTAACTTCATAGGGTTATAGTGAAGGTGAAACTAGATCATTAATTCAAAAGTATTAAATCATTTCATAGAAAAGTAGCATAAAGTATACAAGTAGAGAGTCAATAATTTTCTTAAGATTAACTTGTGAGTAAAATGGGTCATTTGCTGGTTCACTAGAAAATTATCTTTTTGTCTAAAATCTCTGTTCCCTTCTCTGGCAGAAATGTGAAGAAAATATGTCTATAGGCAAAGGTAGTGAAACACCCAGGTTATCATGTGAACCTCAAGTTATATTCTCTGTGAAGAGTATACCTTAAGAAACAGTGTGCTAACCAGCAAGTTGTGCTTTTCAGTGCTTTATTAAGACTTAAAGACCAAGATATCATTACATCAAAATACTTCCATTCTTCCTTATAACCTTAGTACTCTGAAGCAGATTCCACTACCACATGCAGCATCTCCTCTTGAAACAGTCATTGAAAAGTAAACGGATTGCTGGAAGTTATAAATTTGTAAGAGGCATAAAACTATATAAAATAAATTCTTGATATTGATTTTCTGGTATATTAAAATCTTAAGTGAACCAATTTCAGCTCAGATAATGAAAACAAGATTTCTCTTCATGCATATTTACCCCAAATCAAAACATTCTAAATTTAATTCTCATTTGTGGATAACTAATCAGTAGGATTAGAGATTTCAAACTACAATAACCTGTGTGTGTGTGTGTGTGTGTGTGTGCATGCATGTGCAAGTGTGTGTGTGCACAAATGCTTTGTGTGTTCCGAGAGCTGAACTTGGGAGTAGGAAGTTGCAGAAAATTAGAAGTAATAACCTAAATACTAGATCTTTTGTTCATTCTTCCAAGGAACACAGAACTTAAATTTTTTTCTACAATGCTGACATTAAAACCATACTCCAGGGCTTCCTAAGAAGTCTGAATGCTTGATTCCTAATTCCATATTTTAGGATGGCTGTTTTAAAGTAATAATATGCACACTGAAGATTCCAGATTTTAACATATTAGAAACCATCACCAAGAGTGCCCTCAACCCCCAAACTGACTTATGAAAAAGTTAGTATCATTATATTCATTTTAATTATAAAGCAAATACTTAGATTTATTATTTTTCTTGCACTTTAGTATGTGGTTTTTGTACAATGCTCTATTTTTAAAAATTATTGTCTTTAGAAAATATTTTGAAAGCTACCTTATCACATACCTTAAAGAAAAAAAATATGTCTAGTTATTTGTAAAGGCGTCCAGTGTAGAAAAATTCATAAAAGCACAAGGCAGCTCTAAATCTCATCTATTAGTACCTACTCTTTTGGTCTCATTGTTCTACCTACTCCGCAGAGCAATGCACCCCAAAATTTACAGTCCTAATACAGTGCTTGGTGCCTAGTCTCTTTTGCCTCTCTCTCTCTCTCTCTGTTCCTCACAGTTTCAAATTCTAAATGAACGATTTATGTGACATCAAATGGCACAGATATTAAAATTGCATTTTGTAGGTCAGTATTGTAGGTTTACATGATACAAAACTGTATGCTGTGAAACTGGCATCTTTCTATGTGTTGACAACAAGGAGCAGTTTTACTAAATATATAGTAGATACTATCACATGCTAGCAGTGAAGAAATGATGCATGTACAATTAAAATCCAAACAAGAATGGCAACATTCATGTGTATATATTTGCCCTTAGTCAGGTCACTAACTTATACAGAATTACAGATATTTATGGTTCACAGTATATTTGAAATGTAAGAGAGTCCAAGAGAATATGGGCTAATGGCGAGATTTTCGTTTTTGATGAGTTGAGGTGTACCAGAAACTTAAATATGCATGAGAAACTAGCTTTCCCTAGAACTTTGGCAATTATTTGACATTTAAACAGCACCGTCAATGTGTTCAGTGACATTAAACTGAATGCTTAAGAAAATAAATCTTGTTAAAATGTCCAAGAAATTAATGATAAATAATAATTAATTTAGTGGGCACGTTAGCAAACACCTGTAACTCCAAGACTTTAGGACGCCGAGGCAGGAGGATCACAAGTTTGAGCCCAGGATGGCAAACTTTTCAAGACTATATCTTAAAATAAAACATAGGGCTGGGAGTTTGGCTCAGTGGCTTAAGCACCTGTCTGGCAGACGTGAGGCTGTGAGTTCAATCCTCAGTGCCGCAAAAAAATAAATAAATAAATAAAAAATAAATAAATAAATAAATAAAACATAAAGTAAAAGGGCTGAGGATATGCCCAATGTAAAGGCCCTGGGTCAATCCTACTGCAATTAGTAATAATCTTCCTACAAACTAATAATAATGATATTTATGATGGTTAGTATCACTGAAGCTCTTTTCATGTCTAACTAGCAGACAGATATTTTATATTCACAAGCTAAGTCAAACAAATTTACTTCAATGAAATGCTTCATTTTCACCAGAAGTCTGATTAGGAGATTATTTTATAATTAATTTTTTTATTTTAATAGCATATGCTTTCTTGAAATCATTTAGGAGATATACGATAATATTAAAAATGTACAAATGTTAAAATATTATATAACAAAAAGGGTACTTCTTCATGATACTAATGAATTAAATGTTATATCAGAATTAGTAAAACATTCAATGCTAGTCTTCAAAACTTCACTGTTATGAAAATAACTTAACCAATCTCAGAGAAACAACCACCAGAACCTAATATAATGACTAGGGTCATGTGCTGTCCAACAGCTGGTCATTGTCACTACTGCTTACCTTTGCGTAGCAAAGACTTAGAATGAGAATTTTAATGTTTTCATTTAAACTCAACCTTATATCCCATCAATATTCAGATCTAGAATGAGGAAGGCTACCGATCCTCTGTTGCCACACACATGACTTCATTTACCTGTACGAACATTCCATCAATTTTAATGTTAATAAAGTACGTATTGTGATAAACACACACGCAACATTCTGGTTGAAAGGTAAGGACAGATTCCAGGAGAAAGGTAATAATAAATGAAGCATGGAACCGTTAGTTTTTAGAATTACCAATAAAATCAATGTATTACGCCTGAGCATTTGATCTGCTTTCAGATGCAAGAGAAAGATATCCTTGTGTTGTCTTAAATTGTTGAGATTTGTTTGTTTCAGGGTCGCAACAGAGTTAAATTTTAATCTCAGTCACGGCATAGCTCTCAACTCCTGAGTTCTCGACTGTTAGTTGCTGCTTTCACCTGTATGATTTCTGTCATCAGGCATTTTCTTTGTGTAGAACAGGTCTCACTGATTCTGTTGATCCTGCTATCCCTTCCCTTCTCCTCATCATCCATTGTTCTTGCATTCACCATTTTTAAGGGGCAGATTTGCTAGTGGCTTACTACACTCATTATCAATGATACAAATTTTATTACCCCAATCTGACAGGCAAACACAACATTTACATAAAAGACATTTATTATTGTTAGCCTGCTTGTGAGATTTAATATTAATCTAATGGTCTCCAAAATGCATGGTATTTCCAAAATTAGAATGAAATTTGGGGACAGTTTATTACAAGATGAGTGGAGATAACTACTAACTATGTTTTTGCAGGAAATCCTTCACAGCCTTACAATGTGGAAGACACATGGAAAGACACACACATGGATTTGTGCTTTCACTTAGGTCTTTGGCTTATTGGAACTTTCTCCTGTCTTTTCCAGTGTTGAAGAACTAAAATATATCAACCCTAAAGAGTAGTATCAATGCATCTATATTCTTTTGGATTCTCTTAGGAAACCACCTGGCTATACTCAGCTCTTGTAGGGTAAACTATGAGATATGCATAGTGTTTGGTGGCATTTTGTTTACTGGCAACAAAAGGAACACTTTTAGTATATTCAAACACTACGGATGTCTATAGAATGGCTATATCAACACAGCCTAATTCTTAGGTTTCCGCTGATAGATTTAAAATGAAAGGATTCTTGTGATATTTTGAGTTCATCTCAGAAGCTACTTGATAGAATATAACACTATAACCTAAAAGAGGTATAAGAAAGTCTTTGTAGGCACCATTTCCTCAATAATTTCCTAATGTATATAACATATATATTTAAGAATGGTATCACTGTAACCGACAAGACACCATAGTCTTCCCTAGGAATAAAGAAGTGATAGAGACTGAAGTGTTCTTTTCTATAATCCTGTAAAACTAGGATCAGTCTGGCCATTTTTAAATGAAAACTAAATTCTATCACTGTTGTCTCAACAGAATCATTTGGAATCACAAAATCTGAAAGAAATCCCAGACCTCATACAGTTCGATATTTTTCATTTAATTTTTCATAAGTATAGTCTAATTAAATTATTTTCTACCTAAAAGTCATAATAGTCAAGTATGGTTAAAAATATTGTATATATGAGTTTTTCTGTACTTTCATCTACTTAATTCCAGGCCTCATGCTACAATTCGATAAGCCCAACGTCTCTGTTATGAATCTTTCTGAATCAAACAAATAAGGTAGTCATTCCATCTTGCTTCCTTCCAGAATAGAGCTTGTGTGTCAATCACAATGTGTAGTATAGTGTATTATTATTACTGTAGCTCTTCACAAGACTAGATTGACAACCGACTTTTCTTTTTTGTTACTTTCATCTTAAACATTCATCTCTAAAGAAACGAAAGGACTGCCTAAATATTTAGAATTAATAAATGATTTCTGGAAATGTCCCAATTGAACACGATCACTTTTAATAGAGACAAAATTCTTTTGACTTTATCATGAAAAAAGCTAAGTGTATGTGAAGAATATTAACAATATTCAACATGGGTAATTAACATATGGTTTGAAGGCTTAACTTTGAAAGAATAGCATCTAACAACATATCTCACACAAGCGATTTAATAATATTCAAGTAGTAATTGCTTTTGCAGCTATCAGTGGCTTGCAACATGACTGTTGTAGGGGAAAATTTAAATTTTACAACCCATCCCTGCTTTTCCATCTCTCTGCTCTCTCACATACAGATGGCACTGCCGTATGTCCTTCTAAAAGCTGCTTCCTGTCAGCTCTGGTCCCAGGTTAATCATAAGGCTATCTATCATCAGAAGATAATTCACTCTCATTATTTTTTTCTCTTTTCTTTTAATGCAATTGAAGTGACTAGACTGATCCAATATATTTTCAAAGAGATTATACATATAAAGTTTCTCTAGATGCCCAGACAAAAACAAATATCAATATAGTCTTCATAGTCCATTCAAGAAGTGATAGCCTTAAGAATCAAGGTAACAGACGCTTCCTGATGAAGTCAGAACAAAGTACTGGAGAAAGAGTTGAACAAGTGGTTTAACTTTGTTAATTCAGAGGATATACAGCCATTGTTCCTAGAAGAAGCTGCATTCTACCACAGTGCCAGATAAGCAATGAAAGATCTCATTATAGTTCATTCTGGGTTTTCTCTATACTCTTTTTATTATTACAGTCACAGAGGGACCAACCTTTGCCAAAGTGGAAAAGGTACCCAATTAAAGTCGAAGTTGCAGAATGCAATCTTGTATGACATTTCTCCCTACTGATGGCAAAAGCAAGGAGGGACATAGAAATGGGAGCACAGAAAATAAAGTCATTGAAGTTATGCATGTGGACGCTGAGATTGGTGACATCTTCAAGAAAAAGATAAGGAAAGAAATATTCAGGTACTTTACAATTCAATGTGTTCATAAGATGGAAAAAGCAATAAAATCAGGCAAAAATGTTCCATTGTGATGCAATATTTGTCATCCCTGATTTTCTTGTGTCTCCAATTCAAAAGAAAATTAATTTGAAATAGCATAAGAAAAGCTAGGGAAATTTCAAAACATTAACAGCAACGTTGAGAGTTTAGGAATAGAATTAAGGTATTAACCGCAATAGGAAGGAGGGGTCAATTGCTAACACACAGCTCCTTGTTAATACGTTTCTTGGAATATAAAATCTTTAAACTTTGAATTGGCCTTTTTCTGGTGGTAATGCATGGGACAAAATGTACTTACAAAAGAAACTGTGCAACATTCAAATGTCAAAATCGTTCACTTCTCAGAGGGCAAAAACTCAGAATGGGGAAAGACACATTTCACTGAAATTAAGAGAGTTTATCATTGATTTTGACTATAACATTATCATTGAGAGTAAGGAGGAAAAGGGCCAGGAGTTTGGCTCAGTGGCTTAAACACCTGCCTGGCGAGGTTGTGAGTTCGATCTCCAGTACTGAAAAAGAGAGAGAGAGAGAGAGAGAGAGAGAGAGAGAAAGTAAGGAGGAATAAAAATACTGTCATATCCTACCTCTCATAAAAGAGTAAATTTCAATGTGAATGACTTGCTGTAGCATAGCCACAGTTGTTTGATTGCTAAAGTATTACTCTAATAGGTCATCTATGTGTATGACCAAATATTCAAAAGATAAAGAATATATATTAAATTACTTCATATATTTGTTATACTTGTTTCCATTTGGGTTGGAGTCTTTGGTGTAAATTCTGGTTGGGTTCCTGCTGAAACCCTGTCATAGTAAAGCATCACACATAATGAGTTTTCAGGGTGAGTGCTAAGTAATCCTTAAACTGGACCCCTAACTGCAGCCATGGCAACCCCACCACCACACGGTCAGTTGTATTTTTGCAGCTCTACCTGTTATCCATGTCTGCATCCCTTCTTCTGGAACTTTTGGCTGTGTGCAGAGACTCCCGCTAATTTGCAAGATAGGACCGTAGATTTCTTAGCTAGACTACCATTGATGGTTCTGCTTTGGAAATACTGCTACTCCCTCCTTCCCACCATGCTGTAGCTATGGTACTTACAACTAGGTCCTTCCTAGCGTGGAAAGGTCAAGTTTTCAGCTATCACAACTTTTTATGGTTAATTGAATTATACCCAATCTCATCAAAGTGAGAATTTCAAATTA